>VXBI01014079.1:326899-382149 GCA_013397375.1 Toxostoma redivivum | reverse complement strand
GGAGAGGAGAGGAGAGGAGAGGATTCTACTTTACAGTCATGCTCTCACCACTGTCCAAGCTATAATCATGTCCATCCAGGATACAATTATACCCATATATGTCTATATATCTGTATTCATATAACTATTTCCATAACTTTATCAGTTGCTGTAAAATGTCTTTGAATCCATAGGCAACAGAAGATATATTAAGCATCATCCCATCTAATTCCTGCAAAAGATCAAGAAAACACAGAGATCACTTTTTGCCACCACTGCATTCTCTCCTATTCAGACGCATCCTCTCCTATTCAGACTCACACGGGGCATATCTCATACAGAGCTCTGGATTTATAAGAGAAATTGAACAGGAGACAGGAGAACAGGAGAATCATCTGATTGCTAACTATATGCAGAGGCACAACAGCAGTTCTTTATGCTATGCTGTGCTGTGCTGTGCTGGGCATGCTGTAAAATGGAAGGAGAGCATATGGCCTCCTCTTTGAAGACCTCACCAAAACAATATCAACTTCTAACGGCTGTTCAGATTCTTTCAAAATACAAATTTCAACATGTAGTTCAGTAATACAGAACAGAGAAGCCCCTATATGTTTCCCAGATCAATTCATATACAGAACTAATATAAATCTTAAAGACACACAGAATTTTATTAGGTCTCAGTCATTATCCAAGTACTGCTTGCTGATGTGAATTGATTTAGTGGATTACAATGACAGAAGTCCGTCAACAGAAACTTATTTCTATGGAAGTCAGACAGTTTTTCATCCAAGTGATTTAAATAAATTTTAAGTCCTCTATACATACACTATTTAACTATTATTCTGAAGGAATTCTGGGTTAAGTAATTGCTAACTGTTAAGACATACTGTTTTGTAACCAGTTTCTCCCTGTGTGCTAAAGTTAGGACTTCATTTTCTTCATTTTGTAAATGTGGACGTTATGTTATACCAATTTACATGTGCATACTATATTGATTTATTCAGGCTTCTCATATTTACATTTCTGTTGTGTCAGGACTACTTTATGTAAAGTTTTATTACTTTTTATTTGTTATTTTTTTTAATCAAGCTCTACTTTTAAGAATGTTCTAATTCAGTTTAAAGACACATAGTCACTTTTTGTGGTGTTTCATCAGTTATGCAAAACCACCCTAAATGAAAAGGATATCTATGGAAAAGAAAAATCTTGGTTTCTGAAAAAGAAATATTATCTTTAAGTAGTTAATTGAAGTCACTATCTCTGGCTACTGTTACCTTTAATAGTCTACGATTATTAGATTAAGGCTCACATTGAAGTTTTTTCTCTACGTTTTAGGCTTTGAATTCCAATCACAGTTTTCCTTATCACCTCTTCCAATTTCATATTTAATTTAAATTAGTTTACTTTTTAAAGTGAAAAATATATGCAATTTAAAACTATGTTTTAAATAAAACACTGATGTTTCGGGGAAGAATTCTTATGGTGACATTTCTCTACCTGTTATAAATGGGATTTTTTTATTATTTAAGTGCCAACAGTGTGCTCTATGCTGTGCAAGCCAAGAAGCCTAGACAGTCCCTTCAAAACGAGTACGCTTTTTGAACAGAACGGGACAGAACCGATGCTCATGTACCTCCTTGCAGTGTGGCCACAGCTGATGTACTCAAAAGCAGCTTCCTGGCATTCTGTGCCGGAGATGCCAGTGCTCATTGACAGACCGTGGGACAAGGACACAATAAGATGGCGGAAATCAATTGTCAAGACAAAATTTTCCTCTTGGGAGGTGACCAAGGAAGGTGACTAAACACTCCCTGACACTGATTCTGCTGCACATGAGAAAACACAGTTGTAGCTGTGGAACAAGACTGCACTGCATGATCACTGTTCTAGAAACAGTAGGAAGGAGGGAGGGGAGAGAGATCTTTCTTTGTGTTATTCACACTGAACTTGTTTGTTCGAGAAAAGAAGAAGTGAAGCAAAAAAACCCCATGCATGTCTGATGCTGATGCCTAATGCACTGGAGAAATTGCTCAAAAGCAGTGCAGCCCTGAAGTGAAGCATGCTTTCCTCCTATTGTGAAGCCTAAGAATATTTGCAGTAGCTGTACTCCCGTACACACACACATATAAGCATTTGTCCAGATAATTGCACATACTGAAGGTGCTACCTACTTCACCATTCACTTAAAGTATAAGTGAAACACAAGAAAATGACACTAAAACTAGCACCTTGAGTATAACCATCATGACACTCAGCAAGCTCATGCATTACAAATCTTCTGTGTATTTATCTCCTCATGTTTTGGCATTCAGACACATTTAAATAAACTACCACCTAAGTTTTCACAATCAACAAGCAACATCTTGTCCATTTTAGATGGAAAGCTTTAGTCACAAAACATGAGTTTGGGACAACACTGTTAAGGTGGCCAGGCTGTGGCATTTGCACAGGCTCTCTGCTTTGTGAGTGAGCTGTGGGCAGCTTTCCTCTGCACCTGCAATTCAGCCCTTCTGTCCTCATACTGCTTCACTTCTTGGTTTTACAAAGACAGCTACATATCTGACGGATTATATAAATCAGGTCATATTCCAGTTGACCCATGGACATACAGTCAAGATTGTAATTAAATATAACTCCTACCTAAAATTGTTTAGAAAGCCTGTGCTGAATTCTTTGACAATGCTCCAGAGAGAGCCAAGCAGTTACTTGAGTAAACACTTTGTCTTTCTGTCCTCTTCATCCCATGTGTACCTGAACTGTTACTGGATTGTGGATTACACTTGCTTGCAAAAGGGCACCAGAGCAGCAGGGCAGGGATCAGATAAGTATATGGTGGATTATAAGTATTGCTCTTTCTCTGTCTTTCTTCTAGGTCAAAGTAAACATGGGGACTACACAAGGTGGGCTGGAGGACCTTTCAAAAAATCCATTTCAGGATGGCCCCCAGGTTCGCCAAAGAGAAAAGAAATCCAATTGTTGTGCTACAAATAGTGTATAAAAGCTGATTGAACAGTGAGACAGAAAACAACAGAGATCTTCAGCCTCTCTTTCTAACAGCTACTAAAGGAGATGCCCCAGACCCTCTCCTTGGACCTCCTGCCTCGCAGCACCAGAGGGACACAGCAGAGGCATGGTGCCACCTTTTGTCCCTTTCTGTCCCTCACCACCGCCAGCACGGCCCATCTGGATTAAGACATGGACACAGCCCAGCCAGTGCTGTGGGAGCCTCCTCCACACTCCGGGCCGCGTTGAGTCTCCTCAGTCAACACCACACTGAAATACCAGGATGACCTTGCAGCAGAAGTCAATAGACAGCGCATTGTCTGCCCTGAAGGCTGTACAGTTCATACTTGCCTTAACCCAACTGTGTTGCACATTAGAGAAACTACGTGCAAGCTTTCTGAAGTTAACATGCTGCTGTTAACTCAGAACGATTTCTAAGTCAGTGGTTTTCTTCTGTTTGGTTTTGGTTTGTTTTCATGTCAGGGAATAAGGCTCTGTTGCTCCATGGCTCCAGAGCAACCAAGTAGAAAACTGCCAGCTGTCTGATAAGTGCTTTACTTTTGGGGCTCCACAGTGGTCAAGAAACAGTTTATAATGATTAAAAAGAAAAATGAATAAATAAATAAATGAGACCTTTTGGGGGTCAGGGTGGGGAAAGGGGTAACAGAAACTAATAATTGAACCTACTGGAAATAAGCAGCAGAAACAGTGCTTCTTAATCCCGCTGGTTTTATTTATTGCACTGTAGGTGCTTTTATAGCTATCTCTAAACATCTTTTACTAACTACAGACACATCTGCAGATTTCTATGAACAAAGGCCAACTGAATATGTACTAGCTACGTTTACTCTTTTATACCTTATTTCAACTAAAAATTCTCTGTAAGTGAACTTTTTTTTCTAATTGCACCATAAGAGATCCACATATTTTATTTTTCGATTTTGGTTGGAGAGGGCAGGGAGGGACTAGTTGAGTTGAAGAAATACTGAAGACCTTTTTGTGGTATATTTGGGGGATCTGTTGTGTGTTAGAATGTGTATTTTATCTTCCTGTATTATTGTGGCTGAAAAAACTCTGTGCTGTTACGTAGTTGGCAACAAGATGCCTTTGGGAATTTTGCTAGTAGGTCAATGTGTATATGAAATACTCTGAACTCCTAGGAACATATGTTTTATTCTACATCTGATCTGTATTTTCAAGAACGTAGATGGCTTTCACTAGGAAAACCCAATATTTTGCTCAGGTTTTTCAGGAACTTGGATTGTCATTGTTTCTTTGCTCAGACCTTGCATAGACAAACGCACGCACCTACCACACCTGAGGTGACCACGTAGCTTTTGAGGGCAAGAGGGAAGGTCAGCACTTGGAAATGCTCAAGGCACCCCCGAGCAACTCCCTTTTCCCTGCTGGCCAAACCCTTGCTCCAAAGGCCTGTGCACTCACACCACTCACCCATCCCTGTACGAGCCAGTGCCCTTTGCTGTGTCTGCATGGATGTACAGTGTCACAAGCAGCAACTCTGGACAATGACAGAGGAACAGGCATTCACCAGTGAACACAAGATATGGAACATGTTCAGGAACTATACCTACATTGATTCAGTGAGATTTATATAGATATAGATAGATACATATATATATATGTAAGTGTGTGAATGTGTGTGTATGTCTATGTATATAAAATACACAGGACTAACTATTGTTGGGGGCTGCATCACCCAGGAAGATTCTGATGCAGTGGACCGAGGGTTCCCATCTCAGATGCAGCTGGGAATTTCATGCATGAAACATGAGTGTCCCCTAGGCCTGATCCTGTAAAGCATTCATTGCTGGTTTGGATGTCAAATTTAAATTTTCATACTTGGGTACCTGAAAATCTGAGTTCCTACTGGATAGAGCTGCTTTTCAGCCCCTGGAAATTCCATGCAACTTCCAAGTTACAGGCTGAAATTTCCCATAACTTGAAAGATTAAAAAAAGTTTCTACTTTTATGTAGTATTAAATATAGCAGATGTATAGTATTAAACACAATGAAAAGGTTTAAGTGGGATGAAAATGTCATAACTGGTTATTTTATCTTTCCCTGTATACCAGTTAATCAAAATGATATTTCTATAAAAATCATTTTTTAACATGAAAAGAAACCAGTTTAGGCACCTAAGCAGCAATCCAATTTTCAGGAGATAATTTTTCATACCTTTCAGTGATTTCCCATGGAACAGCAGCTACTGGTAGTTAGCAATTTTAGAAGTCAGACAATTTAATGAAGTGTCTACACGTAGCTTATAGGCCTGATTTTAATTTAGAAAATTTTGGCCTTAATTTCTCTGTGTCTTAGTCTTCCCAACTATAATACGGGAATAATATGTGCCTCACAGGCTTTTTGTGAGGTCTGAATTGTTAATGTTTGTAAAATGCTTAGGAAATAGGAAGCACATCTAACTACTATGGATTGCAATATAAATGTGTATTCATATATTACATATAGAGTAGATACACACACTCACATACACACAGTATATATATATATATGCATACATACATACATACATACCTATATGAAGTTGGTATTCATAACCCTGCTTAAGTTGCAGTTAGAGCACCACCATTAAAAAAATTAGGACTGTTGACTATTCAACTAAATGATTAGTGGACAGATCTCTTCTAGAGGCAGTTTAGAGCACAGTAATGTGAGAATATCTGGATGGCATTTTTGATTTGTACAGCTGTATCCTCCTCAAAATCCAGTAAAGAATGTTATTTTTCTAGGCTGGGCTTTTGTTATAAACTAAAATATTCAGAAGGCAAGAGGTACAATCCAAATGTGTCCTTTTTTTTCTTTTCTTTTTGACATTTGTTAATTCTGAATGTATTTTTAACAAAAGTGATTTTTTTGACTTACTAGTGTAATTTGCATTTTAAAAAAAATAAATGGAAAAAATATAGGTTTCCAAGCTATTCATGGCCCCCTGCTGCTATTCAGAACTTACAGGAAACTCAGAATTACTCTTCCCAAATGAGCAACAATGCAGGATAAAGAATCCTATTACATTTACATGATGACAATCCCATTCTGTGCAGTGCATGGATGTGACAGCACTGAACAGAAATTGCTGGGTCATGACACCATTTTAACACTGTCATATGTACCAGGTATTTTCATTATCACTGACACTAAAAGGTTTCTTTTATAAGGCTGACTGCAACAGACTCTTTACTTAGAAAACAGGGTTGGTTTTGCCCACTCATTAGGAATTTTAAGCCCATGATAGGTATAGAGTTGCCAACAGTGTTAAGTGTTGCAAAAATAATATTTGTTAAGAAGGAGCTATGTAACATGGATATTTCCTCTGCATTCATTTTCTTTTATATGCTATTTATTGTCCCTACACTGAAATGATGGAATCCTGTCTTAGGCAAAATGTTTATAGAGCTCACATATATTGATGGCTTGCCTGAGGTCATTTAATAAAGGTGGAGCAGAATGATACACATTTTGAGATACTCGGTCATGCTCTCTTAGGATGACTCCTTAGAAAGAGAGTTCTTTCATTAGGATTTTTCAGGTCTTCATAATAGTGCAAGAAATACTTTTCAGTCAGGTAAAGAGAAATGGTTTGTGCTCCACTTGCTTAAAGTTAAAAATACTTCACTGCTGCACAGCATTTTGACAAAGTCTGGTACATTTATGTATTGATCACTGGATGTCTGCAGGTAGGAATGGCCATTAACTCAGTGTCTGAAGGCTTTCATCACTCACATGCTTACCTTCCATTTGAGCACATTGATAGTAGCCAAAGCAAAACTCTGCACACCGTGAATCACTCCAGCTTGTAATATTTTCATTTCCAGTCCTCTGTTTTATTTTTGAATGCAAATACTAAGAGGAGGAGGACTTTTCTCACAAAGATGGAAAGCCCCATGAATAGTCTATGTGTATGTATTGCTTGCTGACTGTCCATGAGGAGTAGCTGAGATGAAAGTGATGGACTTCTTGAGTTTGTTTTCTAGCTAGTCTGAATCTGGCTTCTTCCCAGTACATGTGGATTCACAGCAGACACTAAAGGTAAGCCAGGTTTTGTTGAAGAACCAATGCTCAGCAATACTGCAGACAGCACTGCAGTGTCCACCGCTCCTTGGAGAAAGATGAAGACAGTTGTTAAGCTAATTGGTCTGCTTCAAGCTATGTGCAGTATTAAATGCAATTACAATGCATAAAAGAAACTGCCCTTTAGACTGCAATTATTCATTCACACACAGAAGTGGCACAGCACAGAATCAATCAGTAAAAGAGATTTTCTTCCTGTAGTCACCAATATGCTTCATCTCCTAGCATGGACTGGAGAAATCAGCTCTGTTTGATCTCATGTCCTAAGTCCCTCTGTTCAGACCTTCAACAGGAGAAGCAGTGGAAGCTAGTTAGAGTTGAGACCTTTGCATAGCTGAGTGGTTTAGGAAGATACTGTACCAAATGTGAAGTTCTAAGTAGCATCATACATACATTTGTTGCATATCTCTCCATATGTACAAAACAAGGTTCTTTTAAAAATGCACTCTTCTTTTATCACTCAGAAACCAATTGAAACAGATTATGTCTTTTACAAGTGTCTTCCAAATCCTGCCAAGATCATGAAAGGCATTTTTTAATAAAAAAAAATCCAATGAAAACACCACCTTTTCTGCTCTCTGTTGAGTAGAAGACTTAGCTCTTGGGACTTCCAAATCCCTTGGGATTATTGCTTTGGATAGATAGGAGCACTGTGATACCTGAGAATTAAAAAACAAATAATGCTTGTGGTCATCTCTTATTCAAAATTATATCTGTACAAAAGCTATACTTCTGCATCCACCAATGGGAAAGGGTCTTTACTGCCATCTGGTACCTTATCACTTTTCCAGCTTTGCCTTTGTCCTGCTGGGAAACAGGTTATGGGGAGCTTAAGGTGAAGAAGAATGTTCATATTCAGCATAATGCTCTTCAACAGCCTCCAGCTCTGCCACACAGATGTTTCATACCTAGTTAATTTCTTTCTCTCTGTCACCATCTTCTTGTTCCATTCTCACTGTCTCTCTTCCTGAACACAACCCCAAATACCCTCCCAAAACTACATACTGCTTTTTTCATATCTGTTGTTTCCAACTCACATAAAGGTGGCAATGGCAGCCATGGAGGATAGCGTCACTGAGGATGTGTGCAAAATGAGAAGAAGAGGAAGCACAAGGTTATGTACATCCCTAAAAAAGCCCCAGACAGGGAGACATTTAACAGAATGGTGAAGGTTGGTAGCATTACAGAAGCCATGGGACACAGCCCTGGTAGGAATCAATTTCACACATGCAATTACATTTGCTGAAGCTATAGTTCACTGAGTACAGAAAAAGTCATAAATATCCAGAGCTACAAAAGGCACAGGTGAATTAAAAGAAAATTAATAAAAAAATGTTTGTGAACACATTTACTGGATTAGATTCACATTTCATTTTCTTCAAAAATTGTCTCAGGTTTGTGTTTTTTCCCCTTGCAAACATTTAGATAGTTGGTTTCTATGCATGCAGGTGAATATTTTGTACCTAGGAGAGCATGTAAGTATGTGCAATTGCCTTAATTTTAAATGGGGTTGTCAGTATTTATGCATCTCTGTGCATTTGTGCTTAATGTTGGCTCAATTCACTAAGTTACACATACATGCACATATAAAAACACCTGTTATGTGACTGACTATATTTTATAGTGGAGATACATAACTCCACACAGTCTCTCTCCTTTTCTGCTTAGTTTTTCCTATCCCGCCTCTTGAGATATTCAAAGTCCCAAGAATTTCTTTTCTAGACAGGCATTTGATACACAAAAATTATTATTTCTGATAATTACTGGATGTACAAGCATGGTGGAATCTATGAACAGAGTAAATAAGACAGTCCTTTATACAAAGGGTTTATGTTATAAATAAAGTAAGTTAATGAGAATATTTCAATTAGAAAAAAAAGAAAAATATTATCTCAGTCTCACCCTGCTGTTAAATTTCAGTTAGTTGAAGAAGTGGGTGACAAAAATAAATTCAGAAAAAGGAGAAGAGTAGGTAAACAAGAACTTGGAGTACAGTTATAAGGTGATATGGTTATTTACAGCATTACATATAAGAATTAAGTAAAAGAATCAGCCAATTATATCTTACTAAGGTATCCAATTAATTTATGGTAGATCCATATAGACATATTACATCGTATCTTATATTTTAAAGGCATTTAAAACAGTAGCTATGGAAGAAGAACATCAAAGGGACTGCATATAGATGTAATCACAAAAGGTTGATGGATTGATTCAATTAATCAGTGACTCATTTCTAAGAGTTCTACGGGATTTATTTACCAAACACTTACATTGTTTATTTTGCTCTCTGGAGGGTTTGTGTATATGCCATTTTTCTTCATTATTCTTCTTGTTTCATTCATCAATTTCTGACAAATGTTTTCATGCTGATATGTGGTATGTTAGGCATGTAAATTGCCCACATTTACTGATTTAAAGCAGTACACTCCAAACTTTCAGGAGCTGAGAACTTTTGTTTATTTCCCTCAGGTCCTGAGAAACACTAGCCATCTATAATTAATATAAATATGTGTTTTCCATTTAATCTTTGCTTTTAGTGTCTGCTCAACATGGCAAAGATGTAATTTCTTGTGTAGTGTAACCTGCTTAAACTTTAGACAGAAACTTACTATGAAAAACATTTTGAACACTCTTGACGCTAAATAACTGTTCCCTCTTTGGTTCTTCCTTATATTTTGTAGTTCAAATCCAGGAAAACAATGCAAGAATGTTTTAAGAAGGTCAGCAGTTTCACTATGTTTTCCGTAAGTTTAGATAAGTTTTTACAAGGGCAAGAAGGGATAGGACAAGGGGGAATGGCTTTAAAATTGAATGAGGGCAGCTTAGGTTAGATATTAGGAAAAAATGCTTTCCTTTGAGGCTGGTGAGGCACTGGAACAGGTTGCCTGGAGAAGTGATGGATTCCCCATTCTTGAAAGTGTTCAAGACCAGGTTGAGTGGTGAGTGAACCAGCACATACAGAAAACCAAAGGCAACCATCAACCCACAGCTGAAATGCAAAGAGTGTATTTATTTCCTATACCTCACTTACTGTGCTGAACAGCAGAGACACACAAAGACACAGGCTCCATCCTGCTTAGTTCACCCCAGCAGGTAGCAGCAATCTGGTCTAGTGAAAAGTCTCCATATCCATGGCAGAGGTTTTGGAGCTAGATGATCTTTAAGGTCCCTTCAAACTCAAGCCATTCCATCATGCTATGATTTTCTATTTTAATACTGTTTGTGCTTCAAAGTCAATACATAGAAATGGCCAAATTAGGTCAAGTCTCAGATTTCAAAATGGCAGATACTGGGCACAACAGAGGTCTGTGAAAGATGAAGAACTGAAAGCGAAAGGAAAGCTTTCTTTGAAAATGTTGATTCTCATTTGGGAAAATATTTTTATTTTAAAATATCAGGAACACTGAACAGCTAATTTTTTATTTTTTTAAATTAACATATTCATTGTGTGCATACATGCAGCATGGGTGTGATTTGCAAGCACATTCAGCAGTGGTCAAATTCTGACTTCACTTTTAGGTGGCTAGGAATAATTTCTCAGGAAAAGTGAAAGATCCCAGACCCAATGACTAGAGCCCTGTCAGTCTGCATCATGTAACAGTCTTTCCCAGTGGATTTAGAAAACTCCACCCTACCTATTAAACCTATAAAAACCTATTAAATCTATAACAGACAGATGGAGACAGACACCCCTCAGTGATACCCAGTGACATGCACAGAAACACAGGAGGTTCCCTCTGAACATCAGCAAACTCTTTCTTATTGTCAGAGTCACTGAGCACTGGGACGGATTGCCCAGGGAGGCTGTGGTGTCTCCATTCTTGGAGACTGTCAGACCTTGACTGGACACAGTCCTGGGCAACGTTCTGTCGGTGGCCTTGCAGGAGTAGGGTTGTTGGACACAATGATTACCAGATGCACCTTCCAGCCTCAACCATTTTCTGATTCTGTGATTCGCCTCTCATTCAAGCTGTTGTTCTTTATTTTTGGGGTTTTTTTCCCCATTGGAAATACTCCTGGCATCTCAAGAGGATGCAAAAATCTTCCTTGTTGGTCTGAGGTAGTCTCAAAACTAACCTCTGGAGTGAAAATAATAGGCCTGTGTATTAAGAGAGGGAAAAAAACCCCATCAGTTTCTAAAATTCATTGGTTATTATTTTTCCCTTATTTGAACCTCCTATAGTTGGCCACTTGGATGAAATCCCAGCTCCATTAAGGCCAGTGGGAATCTTGCTGTTTGTTTCAGTGAGATTTCAAGATCTCACAGTTTGTGATTAAGATGCCTGAATATTTGCTTTCCTCAAAAAACAAAAACCCACCGCCATTATACTCAATAATTTTTAAATGCTCTACAAAAATTGAGATTTTTTTTTCCCTTTTCACACTCAGCATTTGTGAAATACACAGTCTGGTGATATAAAAATTTTATCTGTACTCATTTGTGCTGATCCATATAATTTGCTCATCGCCACATTTGTGCCAGTAAAATTTTTCTATCATTCCCACTCCTCTGTGTATTTCATTTCATGTGAATGAATATCACCCAAGGGATTAACACCCTGGGAGGCTTTCTGCAAAACATGAGTATTAGGGAGAAATCAAAAGACCTTCGCATAGCTATTTGGCCAATATAGCCAAATAGTAGGAATAGTAGTAGTAGTTATAATAGTAGTAGTTATAGTAGGAATCTGCTGCATAACCTCTTTTCCCTTTATAAATACATGTTAAATATTAGTTGTAACCCAGAATTCTCAGTGTAAGTATTTCTAGCCTCTTGCTTAGTCACACAGAGCTCCTCAGACTTGATATGATTTCCACAGAGCAAACTAATTCAGCAGCAGGGAAATTTTTGCACATAAACAGAAAGATAAAGCACTACCTCAAAAGACAGTCTAATAATATCTAGCGCTTCCAGAAACCCAATACTTTTGCCAAGGCATTTCTCAGTCTGGAGTTTCTCCTGTGCAAAAATGCTTCTTGTTCATTATTTTACAGCCTGAAATGCAGTTCCAGACAAAACTCTGTCTGGGTGAGACTCCCACCCTGACAGTCACTGATGTATACAACCCATATTCTGTTCTGTGAAAGGGCATAGATCAGAAACTAGCACTGCTCCTTCAGGCCTTGAGCTTGTCCTTCTCACACGTGAGCACTTGAGACTCAGTTGTCATGGGCATGTTGAGTTACTGAGATGAACCACTGGTGAGTGCCAATTAAAATTAAGTAGGGTCTCTACATCCTTAGTGGGAAAGCATCCAGTGCACCAGTGGTGCTGAGCCACCTGAACAGGGACAGATCTAGGCACAAATGAAGTAGAGAATCCTCCAAGCAGGGGCAACCAGGAAGGGCAGCAACATCTACATCCTGCTCCCAGCTTCTGCCAGAGCCCCAAAAACTCCCACTCCTTGTGTTGGCTTCATCACCAGTAGCACCCAGAGCTTACCAATGATATCATCCAAGAGTTCACATCCTCTTGGCATCACCAGGAAGAACAAGTCTGCATCTGTAGGAATCACTTCCAAAGCCTCTGTTTTAACTCAGATCATGTTTATTCTTGTACAAGAAGTCAGATTTTGTCTGGCTACAGCTTTTTACATTTGAGGTGGTAAAGCCCTGTCTTGTTTCACTTTGCACTTGCTAAAGAGCAAGTTCAATTAGAGGAGGTAGTTTTGGCAAGCAGGGACAATGTTCCAATTTTTTTGCATTAGGAAAGCTTTTGTTCATGTGTACTTCTGAAAAATAAACTATAGGTGAAAAAAAGATAGTTCACTGTTTTAACTTGAACATATTCAGGCCTCCTTTATGGATGTGAAGACATCCTGAGTCATGTGCATAGTTATTTAGTGTCATTATTTTATGAATGCTTATTGATGTAAATACATGCTTTATTTATTATTTTAAAATTGCTCATACCATTGGGGTACCTTTTACATTTAGAAATCATATTACATGTAGAAAAATCAAAGGAAATAGCAGGAAAAATTGACATGAAAGTATTCTACAACACCAGCATACTGTTAAGTTAACCATCAGGACCAATCTAAAAAACTGTCCCCAAGCTCAGGCCTAAAAACCACTTACACTACAAAAAAAGCTCCTCAGTCCTGGAAGTCATACGGTTATGGCCAGAAGCACTGTTGATCTCAGATTGTTAAATTCTACTTAAATGGCTGGCTGGTCACTGTCCCAGATCATCTCCCATATTGCCTTTGCTGCCATTTGCACTCAAAAAGGCCCCAGATTTGTGAAATGGAAATTCATCATTCAGTTTTTGTCCCTGAATTATTGGCTTTTCATCTGTATAGTCCATAACAGAACCTGGAGAAAGAGACCAGGCAGATTCCTAGAAGGACTTGCAGACATGTTTCACTGAAAGTCAGCAGATCTTAAACTCTTCTTGGGTATTTAGCTTCTTGGGCCTTTTTGAATGCTCACTAATGTTTATTTTTATTTTCAAATTCCTCTGAAGTGGAACAAAAGGACTTTTGAAAACCAGTGCCTTGTGATTAGACCCTGTGGACAGGTACACTTTGCTCGTTAGGCTAAATAAATTCAGTAATTTGATTCAGCCCTTGAATTTCAGGTCTCCACATGTATTGCATTCTCCTAATTTCCCTGTGATTTTTCACAGCTTTTATGAACAAAGAAATATAAACTTCATCCACATCTGCTCTGATACTGTTTGAGTTCCTGATATACCGGATGCATGTCAGTAATAACAAAAATAGCTGATCTGTGAAAGCCCACGCACTGTGACAGTTTGTACAATCATTTTTTTACCCTCAAACTCCATCACTTCAGAATCCCTTCCTCTTCCATCTGTCCTAAAAAGTGGGAAAGGCTTTTTGCTAGAAAATATACTTTTTTAAGTACCTCTCTGGAGGACAGCATAACAACTCTGCCTTAAGAAAAATGCTGTTAGTCCTTTCCGTGTGTCAGAATGGAAGCTGCTACTAATTATAACTAAGATCCTGTCAGTTATCTGAATTCACTGGCAATTCTCATAAGATCCTGAAGAAAGTGAGTAAACACATTAACAGGAATGTGCCAGCAGCAAGTCACCATAATTCCCTTCCCAGCTCTCTAAAACCTACTGCAGGCTTACAGCAGCAGCAGAAGCAGCAGCAGCAGCTCTGTGCCACAGCCCACAGAACACCTGGGGCCAGTGCAGGCAGCCTGACCCAGGCTAGCAGCTGCCTCCAAACAGGCACATCCATAGCAGGAGAGCAATGCAATAGCTGACAATCTTCTTGACAGGTCTGAAATATACAGGAGATTTGGACAACAGTGGGGAAAATCTGTCACTCAGGCTCTTTTACCTGAGGAGCTAAAGGGATAGAAAACCCCTTAAGTAAAAAAGGGTGTGCATTAAAATGTGACACCAACCTCTCAGGCAGTTTGGGTATACTGGGTTGTGCCATGTTCTTTGTTGAATCCAGAAGAACAGAAATCTTTCTGCTTAGACTCAAGATGCTGTTAATATTTCCGTAGAGCCAAGTCTTCCCTAGGGACAATTCCTGCAACCGTGGACACACAGGACATGTGCACAAACCAGAAAGGACTTCTTTTCATGAAATAATAACCATCTTTGCTACTGGGACACTCTTGTACCTCTCTAGAAGTGTAAATAGCCCTTCACAGCAGCGACTGTAAAAAACACCCATCTGAATACTTCTGCACTTGTTAAAGGAAGACAAAGGCAGCTTAGGGAGAACAAGAACGTGATCCAACTCTCAGCAGGAGAGCAGGCTGAGTATCCTCCTTCTTCAGGGCTTTTTATTATTATTCATAAACAACAACAGGTGCAGCAGCTGATTTCTTTTTTCCAAAATACACAACAATGTCTTTTTGGAGAGGGTTTGAAAGCCAAATGTGACCATGGAACCACACTGCTGTGTGACAGAGCACAGCAGCTCCCTTATCCTGTCCAGGGTTTAATACAATTCACATTCCTGCAGAGAGGGCAAGAGAAGAGGAGGAGAGGGAGAGGAGTAGAAAAGATTAACAGACATTGAAGAATGCAGTAAATTCAGTAAAAGCTTAATGAGATAATCCCATGGTAACCGTCAGGCTTTGGCTTTTGTGCACAGCTATCTGCAGAAATGCTACCAACACATGGATTGTTTGTTGCTGACACTTTCTATTAAAGAGGGAAAATTCTATGAAGAAGTCTGGATTACCCCGGGGCTTTGTAATAGGACCGAAATCTATAGGCATGGTGTGTGTGCATGGTACATGTACTCTGGTGGCCTGGAGAAGATGGTTTCAAGGTATCTGGTAGTATGTACTGCAGCTGTAGCATGGGGAGTTAAAGTTGAAGATAGGGACCCTAAACTGATTTTACAAAAAGAGGATTTTTGTTTTGCTTTCTCAGAGAAGACCTTACAGCTTTTGAAGAGTCAAAATTTAAATAAGCAACTTCAGAATCCGTCAACATTTTTTTACAGCATTTGTAGTATCTTTTTTCCTCAAGTAGCAGGTACCATTTACTATTAAGTACCAAGTAATTTAATAGATGTCTGAGTGAAAATTCAGAGTTTTTTCTCTTTCATTTCTCATCTTGAACAGCCTAACTTCATTTTAACTTCTATCCAGATTAGTGTCAGGCTTTGGTCTTAACTGCTCTGAATAGAATGGAAATCAGCAGTGTTGCATGGGAACAAATTACTAATCCATGCAATGACAGACTCAGAACAAAGGTCTTCTTCAAATTTCTCTTGGCTGTGACAGCTGACAGTGCTGTCCTACTGCACTGGCTTCTGGAACAAGTGATCTAGGATCAGATTAGCCTGAAAGAAGTGTCACAGGATTTCAAAATAATGAAAACTTAAACAACCTTCTTTTACTAGGAACTCAGGCTTGGCACATGCTGATAGTGACCAGGAAGCATTACTTAAGGGTTGCTCACAATTATTCTCTTGAAAAAGTAGTGTTACAGATATGTAATGTTTGGCATTGCTGCAATACACCTGCATTCTGTCCCATGAGGTCTGCAGATGCCAGCCCTCACATTGTTGTAGATGAACTCCAGTAGCACATATTAGCTGGGGAGCTGGAGAGTCTTAATGCAGCACATGGGACTTTGGGGTATTCTCTCCCTGAGGAATCTGCAGTCTTCACACATCCATGATGGGTTTGCAGGTCTGAGTCACACCAGTGAGTCATGCTGTCAGCCAGTAGTCAGAGTCAGTACAGCACTCAGCTTCCAGGCCATCCACGCCTGTCCCCACTGCTTGATCCCTGTGTTTGGCTGACAACAGGGGCTATTTCTAGCCACCAGCTTGGTAGCCCTTGTTACTTGTTCTTATTGGTCAGTAGAGAAATGCCCTAGCTACAATCAGCATCTTCCAGGGACCTTTCAATGGCTGAAGAGAAAAATGAAATATTCATGAGACCAGCCTGAAATAGCTTCTGAAATGGAAGAAACTTAAAGAGGAGACATTTTCCCTAAATTGATGGAAAAAAGTCAGGGAACTACTTATTGTCTTTGGAACTCAGTACAAAGAAATGAAATGGTAGCGCACCTTAAAAACTGCTTCATGTGCTGACTGAGTCTGGGCTGTGTTGTTTGATTTGCTCAGCTGGCAAAGCTGACATGACAGTTTCGCACTCGTCAGAATTAGGGCCTAATTCCTTAGGCAGATCACCTCTCTTGGGTGTTGTCTTTCCAAATAAGACTGTAAGCTGGTGTAAAAAATCTGCTACCATGTCTTTTTATCTGCAAAGGATCCCTTGGACTAGAAGTGCATCGTTCTTTCATCCCATCATTTGCAATTTTGGTACTTAATTGAAAATAGTGATAGCAGCCCTGAAGTTTCTTGTCAGTGAAAGGCTGTTTGTCACAATGTTGACCTCTGATATGTAAAGACATTTCAGAAACCAAATGAGAAAACAGCCCTGGGCAACCTGCTCAGTGTCCCTGCTCAGCCATATGTTGTAGCCCACCTCCAGAGGTGCCTTCCTACCTCAGCCATTCTGTGACTCAGGCAAATGTGGCTTCTTGCTGAGCTGCAGCAGCCATCCTTGTCAGCCAGTAAACAGAACTTTTCACATTAAGCAAGCACGGCCCTTCTTTCAAACTCAGTGTCTCTATACTTCTATGTTACATAAGATTAAGCATACAAAATTGAAAAAGCATGCTGTTCCAGAATCACAGCTTGTAGAATATTTAAATCAGCATGCAGCTCAGTACCTGCCTTGAATGCATAAATGGCAATAGGAAGCAATTGAAGATGTAAGACAGAAAGGTGTCTGGAATAGAGAGTACCCCAAATGCTGCCTTTGAGATTTGGAGGACCTTATCAAAGGCATTGCTAGATCTTGAGCTCCTATGTAGGATGAATCCTCTTAGACACCCTGAGGAGGTGGTTGGTGCTGTTCTACTTATTTCTTATGAAGGGTACCACAAGTTCATCAAGACCTAAAAAAGGAAGGCAAGTACTAGAAAGGAGACATATGCATGGCAGAGGAAGAGCCCTAAGAGTGAAGGAGCTTTAGATAAGGTGGAGACACAGGTTAGAATATTTCATATCAAGAAATATCTTGGTAAGTTCTTACAATATCAAACAAGAAATTAGTCCTCCACTTTCTACCCAGATATAGGTGGACACAGCTTCCATTTGAGTCTGTGCAGTTCATTCCTTCAATGGGGAATACAAGCCCAGGCTTGGGACATGCATTTTGGAAGCTTGCTGTGTAGAATAAATGTCTCATGTTGTGAGTGAATGCATCTTTAGGGTCTCTGACCAGAAGCTCTGTATACATGTTTTCATAGGGAAGATGAAGCTCAAGGAAACCACAGGATCTGAATCAGGATAAGGATGCTAGGAATTAATATGGTTAAGCCAAGGGGGAGATACCTCAGCAGGTGCTGTAAAAGTCCTCTAATTTTTAAGTCTGGATTTTTCCCACACCTGTATCATGGTCTGTTCTGCACATTCTTATATATAGTCACTAGGTTAAACAAAACTGTGAGCTGGGTTGCTTGTTTTCTGTCAGAGGTAGATGGCTTGATGGGAATCACCTTCCACACATAACAGAGCCTGTGTGGTCAACACCTGCCATACTCATACAGACACAAGTGGGTCTTAAGCATCTGTGATTTCACACAGAGAGGAGCCTCTCCTTTGCCTCAGAAACACCCAGCCCAGGGTGTTCAGTTATCTCAGTGGAATGGCACTGTTTCTTATAATCCTCTTTTCGAAGGAATTTTGTATACTGGCCCTTTTATCCCGAGTAGTATTTCTACTTTTTTTCCCCTCTGTTCACTCAGCTGTTTTATTTCACCCTAGTGTGAGGTTTTTGGAAGGAAAACACAGTCATTTCACAGGGGTTACAGCTTTACACTTTCTGCTTGCCTGTGAAGATGAAATGTTTGACTCCAGAAGTGTGTGCTTTAGCAACTTAATAAAACAAAAGAGGTAGCACTCTTGACCACCTGGAACAGTATCTGGATCTGCTGGCAGAGTTGTGTGCCCTTCAGCCAGCCCCAGGGAGGGTGAGCAGAGCCAGTGGCTGCCTCTGCCCCTATTGGTCTGTGTATGCCTGCACACAAAACAATCACTAATGCTTGGAAATTTTTCAAATCTACCCTGTGGTTCATTGTGTGAAGCGAGGTTGTTATTGCTGCTTTAGCTCATTAATATCGCCTTTGTGTCACCCAGAGATCATCAGTGCATTGTCTATTGGAGCTGCTTCAAACATATTTTTGTATTAATAATCAGGCTAAGGATATCCTCTAGATCAGTTATCCATTGCTCCTGGGCTCTCTAAAGTACATCATCTGTTAGTCTAAGAGCCTCTGCTTCTGCCTCTAGCAGTTTTCATAATGGAAGTATCTATTCATTCACTAATGCAGATCAACTTATTCAAATGTTTCAGATGCTGTTATACACATATTATTGCCATATGAAAGAAAAAAATATGCAAATCATCAGCATGTCCTAACCATGTCTTGTCCTTCATGCACATTTGAAACTGGTGAAGTATGTCTGATCTTCTGACTTCTCATAATATCATTGTCAGATCCATAAATCTTTGCAGATGCCCGGAAGGACCTTTCTTCAGTGTCACTACTTTCTTTACATTCATTTTCAAGCTTAACTTTGTTTTTTCACACTCCTGAGATCCAGACAGGACAGGAGAACTTTGTTTTGGACAAGTCATCCTGACCTATTCCTTTAAAAGATTCATCATATTAATGTTCTCTATTTATCTTTAGCATTTCTCCAGCTTTTTTTTTTTTTTAGGCACCAGCTCATGTTGCTACAGGAATTTCTCTTCTGGGCTTGTATTTCACTTCGACGTCATGCCTTTGTAGGTTTATGACCATGTGCAAAGTCTAGATGGTGCAGAAGCTTAAGATTTGTCAAAAATATCCCCTAAGGTTTGTAATCTATTTCAGCTATACTGCACACAGTGTGTACTGACATCCAGTGACAGTGGTAAATTCTTTTCTATTTGAGTATAATTTTCCTGTGATAGTTCTATGCTCTCAATTCTTATGCCCCCAAAGTGTCTCCTGTAAAATACTGCTTCGTCCACTATTTACAGCTTATCTACCTTTTCAGTGTTGTGACCTGAATTTCTAGGAACATACCCTGGAACACATCCAGTCAGTTTGATGCTGCCATTTATTGTGGTTTAAAAATGATGCAGCTCCTGTATTCTCAAAGTTCTCATCAGATTTTCCCAATAAGATGTGCTTTCTATTTTGGGTTTCAAAACAAGGATCTGTTAAACCGTCATGTTTATTATGGATTCTGACTTCTCCAGCAAGAAGTTAGAGATTTGAGAATACTTTGTGGTCTTCACTTTGTTTGAACAGGTCCAGAGGTATTTTTTCTGAAGGTTTGGCCAAAGTAACTCACAGAACACCTACTTTTATTTTGCAGTGATTCAGTTTTAGATGGCACTCCATCTTAGGAGTTCTGCCATTAGGTTTTTGTTGAGTGTCTATATACTAGATTG
Source organism: Toxostoma redivivum (assembly GCA_013397375.1). Taxonomy (NCBI): domain Eukaryota; kingdom Metazoa; phylum Chordata; class Aves; order Passeriformes; family Mimidae; genus Toxostoma; species Toxostoma redivivum. The sequence continues at coordinate 362,088 of VXBI01014079.1, read as the reverse complement.
TCAACATCAAGGACTTCTATTCCACCTAATATTTCACTGTACCCTTTCTGGACTTGTGTTATATGAGTGTAGGAGAAGGTATATTCCAGGAGAGTTGTCTTCTAGGCAGGCAAAAGTCGATTCCTTCTTCTTCAGATTTTCCAGTCTGACATGGTGTCCCAAAGCAGACTTTAATTGCTGAAGTGGGCATGTAAGTGATGTCCTTTAGGCTGGTTAGACTGTAGCTGGGCTATAGGGAAGAAAAAAGGAGAAGTGAGACATTTGCTCCAAGGATGAGGTCCTGTATAATCACATCTAGCAGAAAGAGAGAGAAGACTGGGCACAGTAGCTCAGGCTCAGCAGTGACCATTAGTTCTGATATTTGATTTTGGTAGCTACAGAAAGTCTGTACTCCCTTATCTCACACCAGTGCTGGAAATCTCAGCTGCTGAGGCCCCCCCTTTTTCACTTATGCTCAGCCATATGCTGCTGTTGTCCCCCATCATGCTGCATTTAGAAGTATCTGAGTCCTTTGGAGTCTGGGAGGCATCATGCATCCCTTAGAAAAGATTCCTCAATCTTTTCTGCTGGAAGGCATGTTCTCAGGCATCCCATAGACTATAAAATTGTTATCATGCTTCCTGAAGCTAAGGAAGATATTCTTAGGAATGGCTCTGTTATCACAGCTATCACACAGGCATCAAGAACTGTCCAAATGCTTACATCTAAACCTGCATTTCCCCAGTAGGCCTTTATGACATTATCTGCCTTGCTGACAAAAACTATACGGATGTTGTGGATTAGATTCTGCATTCTGAGTTGTTCTGCCCATTCTGGCAGGGCAGTTCAGGTAAAAACCATGAAGTTTATATACATTTTCTCACACTGCATTGCAGAAAAAGTGAAAGTGGCTGCACTGTTGCTAAATCTTCCATCCCTTCCTGCAAGGACCTGAACTGTGTTTTTCTCTCTGCCTATTCCATGCAGAAGTCTTTGCTCTTAGACATTTTATTAATATCCTTATCCAACAAGAGACACTGCATGCTTCCTGTGATTGTGCTCTGCCACATGCTTTCCTTCAACTGCTTTTTGTACCTTGCTGTTGCCTCCATACTTCTTTTTTATTTCTTTTCATTTTTTTCTGGTTATACAGAGGTTCCTTACAGCATTTCTCCAGCTTTTACATATATCACATATATATCATGATTCTTTTGACCCAGGAAGTAATTTTGGCTCCTTTCCTGTCTTTGTTCACCCTTATTGTGTCCTCCCCTGTCTGAAAATGCTCTCATTTTTCTCTTAGAGAGGTTTCATCTGACTACTGCAGCTGCTGTCGTTTTGTTTCTTCTATTTATATTTCTTGATTTAAATTCATTCGATGCCCAAGAACCATTCATTTTGCATATCTCTCTGTATCTGTCTCTAAAATTGTTCCATGAAGTCCCTTTGCCTCACTTTCAGATGGTTTCCTATTTCCTATAGAAAATATCATCTAACCTGTCTGAGAAACAATTTGAGTCTTTTCCCATGGTTCAGTTCTGTTCATCTTGATGAACTCTAATTAGACTTTTCTCTAAGTAGCACCTTTCTACTTTCTTCCATACTAACCTTCAAGCTTTTCACAGACAGCTGCAAACTTAGCATCAAGTAATTTATTTTCTTCTACCAAATCCTGAAATACTTTTGTCCTAATCCTGAAGGTCTAGTCATGCATCACTAATTAGTTTCTTCTTCCTTTTTCAGGGAAAAGAATTCTCCTTGACTGTACTGCCTTTCATTTGTGCCAGTTTTAGTGTTTGCACTCTTTCAAAACATTCCTGTGAGGAAGCAATATGGTTTGAATTGGCAAATTATGAAAAAATCGAAACAACTTACTTATGTGCACATGACATTTCCAAACGAACACAATTTAATGAAATGAAAATGTAGTTTCAGCAGCATTAAGCAAAGTCAATTCTCTTTGAATAGGACTCTTGGTTCCTTAAAAATTTCAGTTGTTAAAATTAGTGTAAAAGCAGCTCAAACTTAATCTCAAAACCAGTTGTCCTCAGTAAACTTATCACAGCTACACTGGCAATCTATCACTAGTTCAAACAGTGATTAAGGAGCAGCTTTTTTTCCAGAGAGATGGATGAGACAAATTCCAAATTATCTGAATGCAACTTATTCAGTAAACGTGAAAGTGTGAGCTGAGGAACTTGACTCTGGAGTATGCTGCTTGCTGTTAAGATGATTTAATGGCAGAAAAATAGCTCAGATTTCCCTGTAGTTGTAGTAATACAGTCTGTACAGCTGATTTCCAGGTTGTCAACTTTAATGAAGTTGAAAACATGCTGACAATGTTTTCTTTTCAGCTGTGCAAATGCTGCAGCAACAGATTACAGCAGGATTGTAAGTACTTAACAAGAGCATTACAAAAAGAAAATAATAATTGGTATGAGAGATGAAAAGAGAAAAAACATGAAAATAAATTAATTTAATGAAAAAAAATTCATTACTGGAAGATTTATAAGTAGAATAGAAGAAAAACTAGCCCATGATGTATTCCCCTTAGTGTTTGATGCACCAGTTTTAAAGCTGTCTTTCTTCATTTTTTTTCATTAGGAAATAAAACTAAGCAAACAAATTAACTTCTGCTAACTGTAACTGTTAAACAGAATGACATACCAAGCATTTCACTGAATGCATTTTGGATAAATGTCATTTATGCTGAGTTCCAGCATAGCCCATAGTATGTTAATTTTGTTAGAATGATGTATGCTTTGGATATCTACAAGTCTGTCTTGAGGTCAGAAATTATCATCATCCAAGCACAAACCTCAGCACTGATTTGCAGTAGGAATTTTAAAGCAAAATTTGGTTAAATCTATTTCTGGTTTCATGCAGGTATTTCAATCTCAGAAGTCTGAATAAGAAATTTCAGTGCAGGATGCCAAGAACAACATCTACACAAAAAGATTTTGGAAATAGCTGCAGAAACTGAGTGAATGTGTGTTTGCCTGTGCATGTGTATGCATGTTGTGGGAGAGAGTTAATTCATGAAAGTATTGCAGATGACCTGTCTATCAAGAGTACAACTCATGTCTCACCTCAGAGCTGTCCAATACCCATTCAAGTGTACAGATCTTTTGAAGGTTGGCAAAATGACAAAAACTTATCCTTGAGCATGGAACAGGATATAAGAGATCCAGGGTCTCTCTTCTAGCCCCTGGGATAATAATAGGAAATAATAATTCTCAATAGGAAAGCTTAGGATACCTACACCAGTTTCTCCACCCCTGCTTTCTTGGCCCCTTGATGATGCCACCGACCAGGTAGCAGGGACACATACCTTCTCTCAGACCTTCCTAGACTACCTCTACCCCTGTGGATCTGATTTGAAGACAGAAAGCATTCTTGGAAGCAGCTAAGTAGTTCTACAAAGAATATGTGTCATTATTTTACATGCAGAAGACATCTTTCATTCCAATAGGTAAAATAAATGGCCTACAAAAAAAGTAGTTTCGCTTTTTGTCTAAACTGCTCAAAAGAGCTGCCACCCTGTGCCTAAGCAGGTCCTTTCTATAAGGACCCAAAAAATTCAGAGCAGATGTCCAGCCATGTATGCATCCCATTAGCAGGTTTAATCAGGTTCTACATCAACTGTACAATGGCAAGTATAGCAGAATCCTCCATTCATTTCTAGGCAGTTACAGTGCAATGAATAATGAAGTAACTAGTTGTACATATTTCAAAATGTCCCAGATGTCTATCAATGTCATCAAAATGGAATTCAAACCATAGCCATTTTAAAAAGTAGGGAAGATGTAACAGAAAACGTTTTCTAAGATAAAAAGAATGGTCAATTTGGAATATAAGTGCAAGGAAAATACAATACAGAAGGCTCTTGATTAATGGTGTTTATATAAATGTTAACGGAGCTTGCTATGCTGCATTTCCCATTTTCTGTTTTAAGAGTGCTAATTGTACAGTATATTTACAGCAGAAAGCTAAATATTCTCCTCCTATCCAACCAAGCTAGTGGCAAGTCACCATGCAAGGAGAGTTTAAAATTCCAGAGTGTGGTCACTTGCTATGAATCATACACAGCCATACTATCTGACGTCCTGTAAACAACTATCTTAAAAACAAGCAATAAACACATTTAATTCCAAGAAGATTCACTACAACTACTTTGCTTAGTGTCATGGAGTTAGATTTGCAAAGGAAACAGTTGGTACTTAGCTGTAAATCTATTTAGCGGTAGAAGGCAGGCCACCATTTCAAGACTTGTTCAACAGTTTGATATCAGATTTATTTAACCACTTGGGATATAAGAAAAGAGCTTTCTTGGGCTTTTCTGAATCATCCATCCACATGGCAAGCACAGGTGAATGCAGGACATGCTGGCTCACTGGCACCACACCATCAGCCTCTAGAGGATTAGCTCCCATAATCTCTGCACTAGTGGCAGCAGCTCATGGTCCAGATCTCAGATGCAATGAGGAACAGCTACAGCCTCCATTGTCCTCAGTGTCACCTCACAACCATTCTTGACCACCCAGTCTCCCCTCTTCTCTTGGCAAAAGGGAAGACACTTTGGGCAAGAGTACAGAGGCAAGTTCAGACTTAGTCTGCTGGATTTACAATGCAATACCACATTTACTCTGGCCTATGCATCTGCAAGTTGCAATATAATTGGAAGAAAATAATTGTTCTTTTAGGAGTAATCTAAGAGCCTGCTTACAAATGCATCATGTTCAGATGTTCTGAAATTAGGATCTCCTAATACTCTGCCCTTTAACTCATTTTTGAGCAATGACTCCTCACTATTTTATACAAGATTATTCTACAGTATATAGAACCTTTGGAGAACTCAATTTTTAAAGGGCTTAGGCATGCATCAGTAGGGAAGAACTGCCATGTTATGTTACTCAGGTTAAGTAACACAAATCATTCAGATCTCTGACCAAGAAGACCTCTGTCATACTCCTTGGCTCTGCATGAGTTCTGAATTTTTAGTGCATTTTGAAGATATTCACAAACAAACTCTGTCCATGCTGCAAACTGAAAAAATGCTACATATTTGTGATCTACTTGTACTTCTGCCTTCTTGCGAAAACTTCTGAATTTGTCTAAAATAAACTGGCAAGTGGGAAGATATCACTGGATCAAGTTCTATTTGATTCCTATAAAGGTGGGGCTTGGGTGGGAGTCATTTCTAGATAGAGAGCTGAGTAGGCTTGAAAAGAAATTCAGAGAGTGGCTAATACAACACTTCAATTTGGCATCTGCATTGAAGACAGACACTAAAACCAGGTTTCATCATTACCCAGAGAGCAACTCCTTGGGTCTCTGAGACACCAGACATTATGTAGTGCCTGAAAGATACAGCTGGAGACTGTACCTGTGGCAGATCTCTGTATCTGGAGACTGTATTGTGATAAGACTGTATTGTGTATTGTGTAAGCACACATTGCAACATACATTATGTAAGTTGTTTATATATCCAAAGTTTTAGTTTGCATATTTATTTCAATAAAATATTATTGAGGACATTGTTTCCCAGTGATGATTTGATTCTTTACAGCAGTAGCATGACAAGATGCTTATAGAAGTCCTGAAATCAGCACAGTTTTGCTGTCTGCCATCATCCATTGTTCTCTTTCAGCTGTAGTGTTTCTATGTGCCTCTGTCCCACTGAATATGCATTTTAAATTGCACCCACCCACTTCCTCAGTGTCTTATTCTGAATTGTATTCTGTTGTTCGCCTAACCTGATCCAACCAAAGGATATTACAAAAAAAGAAAAACTCTAAACAAATGTACATACTCCCCATGGGTATCTCCTTTATTTTTCTGAGATTTGAGGTCAGGTTGTTACTATTGTTTGCCATTTTCCTCTGTCTTCCTGGGTATTTCTGTTTATTCCCAGTACCTACATATCTCAACTATATTTATACTATCAAAGTTACCCATTGCTGCATGGAAGATAAAAAACTCCCCTGGTGCCTCAATTTGCAGAGCACATAAGTTCTTTTCCAGCCCAAATCAACAGTTCAGGCTGTGTATAAACCTCATGTTTTAGGGACTCTTTTCCAGTCCTGAGTTTCAGCCAAGAGACAATTACAACCTTTGCTTCTCACTCTAGATTATTACTAAGGTGTTAAATTATATCAATCCGCAGAATCACCATGAGCTTTTGGGTCTGAATGAGGCACATCCAGATTTAGATTTGGACTATCACCCTTTGATTATGGCATTGCAGTCAGCTTTCAATCTGCATGACAAGTTTCCCTTTCCAACTCAATTTGAATTAATTTTGAGATTACAATTTTGTGCGACACTGTAATTAAAGGTGTGAGTGCAATCTAAACACAGACATCTACAGATTTTCCCTCACTCATGAATGTCGCAATTCTATTTTTAAAAGCAGTTAATGACTGTGGCAGAGTGTCTTCCTTCCAAACTAAGGTTGCTTGTTGCTCATTTCTTTTTCATAAAAAAAAAGGGAGGAGCCAGAACCAGCAAGTATAAGCAAAAGAAGATATTAAAAGTGCCCTGAAAAACAGTCTAATAAGCCCTTTGTGCTTTTTGTACTGGACAAAAATAGGAAGATCTGCCTCTAGTGGTCTGCTTGTACCTTTTTAGGAGGTTTTGATATATTTTGTCTTGACTCCATCAAAAAAATCTTAATCCTGGTCCATAACATTTTTTTTTTACAAGAGCTAAAAGTACCTTATCAGCTCTCCCCTTGCTTTTCTCTAACAATCACACAGTTACAAAGGGAATGAGACATGCAGCAGAGGGATTAACTACTTTGACCTGAGGGAAAAAGCTGTAGCATTACAGGTGAGATTGTAATACCTGTCTCTTCTCAAAAGAGATATCATGTCTGCTCACCCTTCTGATTGCATGTGATAGCTTCACATTATTTGTGGGATCAATAATTCCTGGGATTCTCCCACTGTCACCTTTTCCTTTCCCCATGTCATTCTTCATAAGGTATTTTTCCACATGCACTATTAAATTAGAAAATGTATCCTGTCAATAGCCTCAAGGTGTTGTTTTCAGCTCAGAATAGCACTAAAGAGCTTGATCTGAAATTATGGCTATAAACAAACTTAAGGCAAATCAAGATTGGATCAGAGTTTTCACAGGAAAACTGACATTGCAGGCCATATTTGTAATTTTAATTAAAGAATCATAATGCCTACTATTATTGAGGCTCTTTTTCAGATCTGCCAGCTTCTTGTTATATCATTCATTCTTTATAACTAAGAAAATTTTGAAAGAGTGGTGGAATCTGTGAAAATGTGATCTTAAGACATAAAAAGTGCATAGCACTGAGTACAGAAACAGTCTACTTTCTGATCAAAAATGCCATAAACAGCTGTGATTCTTGCTAACTGCTGAGTGCCATCTACTGCTGAGAGAGTAGAAGCTGAAGGCATTTCTTGCAAAATGTACACTTGCAACGACCTTCAGCTTGCCAGCACAGGAGAGAGAAACCACTGCAGAGCCCCTGTGGTTCTTCTGCTGAGCTTGGGCTTTACGTTTGTCTCTCTTCCCAGACTCTAAAGATTTCTTGGGAGCTGCAAGAGGCAGGAGCTGTCCTTGTGCTCACCATATGCCTTTGTTTAGGCTCATTATCCACTTGATTCCTGGTAGAAGTTCTGCCTTATACTCAATGTCAGTAGGGAATGGAGGGGTCAGTACTCCCCCAGGATCCATGTCAGATGGCAGGAGGCTTTCCCCACTGCACACTGGAAGGACCTGAAGACATCTAGCTATGCCTAATTTCTCACACAGTATTCTCATAGCCAGGAGAGCCACTTACAGTTATGAATCAGCTCCTGAAAACAGGAAATCTCTGCATGTGAGCTGGCTTTCAGTGGAATTTAGGGTTCAGTATTTTTGTTGAAACACTCAAGCACAAGAATGAAGGAATACACCCAGAAGTGTCCCACTGACCTCCAGTTGTTCTTCCAGAAGGGCATGAAAGAAGCTGCCCTTCTGCAGCTGGTGTGCCCTATTTGCCAAACCACTGAAGGCATCTCAAGTGACATTAGATTCCCATGATCAGACAGCTGAATCACGGCACTAGACAACATCATGAATGGAGATTTTGGTTGACTTTTTTCCCCAAACATCACACCTTTCTTTCTTCAATGACATCCAAAATAACTGGCAATGGTGAAAATCTAGGCACCAAGCTCATGTGACATTGAATTTAGATGCCTCCATTGAGACCTGAGCCTTAGCTCACGTCTGAATACCATCCAGCCACTCAATGTAATGCCACCTGTTCAACACTTCCATTTAATTCTGTACTTGACACCTCAATGTGATCACTGCTCTGTTCTGATCAGAAACAAAAACCTTCATGAAATTGTTAAAGCTTCCCATCTGAAAGATTTTATTTACCTAGTAACAAGAGAGAAAATTAAAAGTTTGGAAAAATAAACAGAAAAGGCTGTGGGATTTCTGGTTGACATTTATAAAACAGTGTTAGGAGCTATTAAATTCACAGCTCTTCTGTCTCCATCATGTTGCAGGACCAGTTTACTGTTGCTGGAGGTAGTTATTGGCATCCAAAGGCTGTAGACAGGTAAGCAGTAGGGGTTTGATCTAAGCAAAGAGATCAAGGAGATCTGGATTTTAAATTATTATTTTAAATTATTATTTTAAATTATTATTTTAAATTATTAATTTCAGACCAAAGAGAAAGTTTTGCCATTACATAAGGCAGCATTCAGGGACTCAAGGCTTTGGAAAGTGTAAGTTTTAAGCTAGGAGTGCATGACTCTGTTGCTTTAAGGTCTGTGCTTTTGTGCAGTAACTTTTCTTTCTGAAGCAAAGCTATTGCTCCCAGAGTGTTGTAGGCATGTCAAATAAGTTAGACCTCTCAGGTAACCACAGAGGCACAGGAGGCTGCAGTCCAGGGCAGGATCTGAGAGAGCAGTGCAAGTCTCCTGTGAGAGAAAGATAGTGATAGATACTGAACTGGGAATGCAGTCTGAGAGACCAAGAAAGATCAGGAGAACAGCTTAACCTTCCCACTGCAGTATCTAAATCCATGTAGAAAATCAGCATGGAGGCAGGAGAAACAAGGCAAGGGCACAGTCAGCTACAACTCTGCAACCAAGCATCCTCAGAGCAGGAACACTGTAGCAGATGAGCTCTCCTCGTCCTTCAATAACCCAAGTGATAAAAAAAAACCCTGGTCAGATTGTGTTGCTGCCAAAACATGCCGTCTCTGAACCTGTTCTCTAACGTAGTTAGACCTTTTCTACTAATTAAAAACCATAATCTATTCATAGCTACCTTATTCCCACACAATCTTATTGTGACAAAATACGACTGATACTTCTTTTCTGAGCTTTTAACCCTGCTCCTGTCTTTGAATCTCATTAGAGACTCTCAGCAGGTACGAGAGTCCCGTTGAAATAGACACCCCACTGGGACCATACATAACAAAACTCTGTCTCCAAGGTATAGTGATGTGCTGCACACAACATTATATATTTTCAGGCCAGGGTCAAAATGAGCAATTGCCAAAGCAGAATTAGTCTTGTTAATGAGGCTTTCATTCCAGGAAAATAAGTGAAAGCGATTCCTCATATTTCTCTTCCCATATAATAGCTACTTTTGTGTAATGATCAGAGTAGGGTAAAATATTGTTAGTGATTCAGAAAACAAAGTAATAAAAGGGCTTGAGTAGCTTGGAGGGTAGAGGATGCATTGAACTTTGAAAAATACTTTAATGCATCCATAAATAATCTAAAAGAATATGTAGAGTCATGTAGAGTCTCATAAGGAGCACTAAGAAGAGAGTAATGACTCATAAGAACATAAAAAACAAGAAGGATAAAAATACATATTTGCTCTACCAATCTCCCCATCCCAATCTTATAAATATCGGGAAGGAATACTAGAATTTTTACCCTCCACAAAAACCCTGCAGTACTTATTTGGCAAATTAAATAGTCTTTAAGATGTTCCTAATGCTACATTTCATTGTTATGCACTTTTTTGAATATGATGATTTTTAATGAATTTCCATTAAATAAAAAGTGTCTAATGTATAGAAATATAATTTTCTTTATATGCCCAAATTACTAGTTAAAATGGTTAGAAACATTTAAATGATACTGCAGTTTTTCAGTTTACAATGTTATTTCTCCCAAGAAGGTATTTTTAAAAGCAATATTTGAACAACTCCAGCCTCCCAAAATCCCGTGCCTTTGCTAAAACCAAAATTTGTCTCCTATCTACTTTTTCTTCAGTTGCAGCACAGAAAACGAGGAGAAAACATTGGGGAAAGAGGGGAAGGAAAACCATAAGAAATATGATAGGGATTGATATTGACAGAGGAATCCCTGAGTTCCAATCCTTCCTCTGAGCCACCTCTGTTCATGTCATTCATGCCTGTATCTTACACAGTATGAAGTCAGTGAGCAGCCCTTGGAGCAAAGAAGGGAAAACATAGGGTTATCCCAGCTATTCAGCTACAAGAGTGCTCATTTTGTCTTCTGATTCTTGTGACGCACTTTTTATTTCATGGGAAATAGAGTAACTTCAGCAGGAGTTATTTAGATTGTCATCACCATTACGCTTCCACTCTAAAACCTGGGCCAGACATTGATAGATGAGATGGGAAATTAAAAACTCCACTCCAGGAAACTCAAGAGGTCATACCAAGTTTTTGCTTAAAAACTATTCATTTAAATCACATTCTCCAAGACAGTTTTTACTCCAAATACCAACCAGAACATCTCTGAGTTCCACATAGAATTCTTGGGGTGCATGGTACAGAAGAGGGCTGGGTCCTGGCAGGGAGCAGTAGGAGGATCCCCCGTCTGGGAGCCCTGTGGCTGACAGACTGGCCAGCTACTCAGCAAAACTGAGTTTGGGGATGCTTCCAGTGTGGCAAGCAGGCAGCAGAACTGTCAGGTCACCTATTACAACAACAGCTTCCAGTCACAGCAGCTTGCTCCAGGCTGCCAGCACTGGCTACTAGGATCAAATTAGCTTTCATTTCAAACCAACCATTTGATTTGACTGTCACACCATTGCCATTTGGGACAATACATGGGTCAACAGTGATAAACCAGTTACCAACAAGAGGCAGTACATGACAACTTTTTCATGACTTCTACGTCAGTGCTTCCTGAAATGTCTCTGCAGCTTTTCCCACAGATCCACATGTACTAATCATGGAGTCACTGTTGGGGTGTCTTACACTTGGGCTTGATGTAGGCCAAGACCTCCCTCATTCAAAGCATGACATTCTCTTCTTTGCAGTCACATGTGATGCTGCAGCCTCAGCAGAATGGCACTGCTCTACTCCAGCAACAGAAAAGAAGAAGGGAAACTGTGACAGCAGAGGCAGACAAGGAGTTTTTTGCTGATTCTGGCTGGAGTTCATTTTCTTCATAGTAGCTTCTATGGAGCTATGATTAAGACTTGTGCTGGAAGCAGTGTTAATAACAGGTGATGCTGTAGTTATTGCTGAGCAGTGCTTTTCCAATGTCAAGGCCTTTTCTGCTTCTCATCCGACCCCACCAGCAAGAAGGAGGTGAACAAGGTGAGAAGGGACACAGCCAGGATAGTTGACAGCAGCTGACCAAAGGGATACTCCAGATCATTTGGAATCATGCTCATCAAAAAGCTATTAGAAAGGATGGCAAGGGGTTGGCAGTCCTCACTCCCTGAGGACTTGTTGGGCATTAGTTTGTTGGTGGTGAGAAATTTTTGTTTGCACCACTTATCTTTCTTGGGTTTTATTTTTATTTCTTTTTCATAATTATTATTGTTTTGCCATTATTAACCTCCTTTTATCTAAACAGACTTTCTCCCTTTTACCTTTTTGTTTTCCCCCCAAGTTGCTGTGGGCTGGGGCAGGGGAGTAGCTGCATGAGCAGCTGTGTGGTGGCTGAAATTAAACCACGACAGTTCTTTTGGTTCCCAACATGAGGCTCAAAGAGTTTGAGATAATAGCAGATTACCAGAGTGTATTAGAAAGGATTTATATCTATTAGCAATTGCAGGTCACAACATTGATTCATATGTTCTCAATATTAGTTTATCAGATCCTTGCCATGCAATTTTTTGTTGTAGATATTGGAGTTGGCTTTTTCAGTTTGCTGTGCTCTGTAGTGAGTAGTGATGTTTTGACTGGGAGATTCTTTTATTAAAACACTGACCTTGAGCTTAATCTGGTATTTGGGCCCTGTAATGAAGTCATTACTGTACTTTGGGTACCATCTCCTGGAGACAATTAACAATTATATTTCTTCTCTAAGAGGCTTTTGTAAAGGAAATACAGAGTGGCACCTTCCCTACCTTCTTCTCTGGTGTTTTCTCCTTCATTACAACAAATTGCCAATGTCTTCAACATCACTAAGTACTTAAAATAGTTCTATTGGTATTTCCTGGGAATATTGCTTTGGTTTTGTCTAAGATTAATGAGCAATTTAGGGGTATGACTCAGTCTCCATGAGACTGTGATCATGGGGTGAGTAGCATGTGGAAGAATATGGGCAGGTATCTAGAGACCTTCTCACCCCCAATGGTCTGGAACTTCACTCCCAAACAATGACAGGATGATGATGAATTGATAGAATTTTGAAAAACAAATGTTACAGCTATTCCATAGTGGCACAATTGACCACACTGTGCTATGCCCTGGCCAGGATCTGCCAAACTCTGCTTGACATCATGCAGCACTCTCAGGAAGAAGAAAGGGAAAACAAACAAACAAACAAACAAACAAACAAACAAAAATTACAGCAAGCAGTTGGTAGTGACAATTTGTTTATGGGTATTAAAAATGTCTTTATAACTATCAAGACAGTATAATGATGCTTACAGCTCAGGTAAAGACAACACAGTATCTTTGATAATTTGTGTGAACAATTCTTCCAAACTTGTTCAAATTATAAGAATATCACAAACCCACAAGTACAGCAAGGACTGTTTTTAGCCAAATAATTTGAATATTCTACCTGCGGCAGTTAGGTCATATCTTCTTGTTGCTTTTCCCTACTTATCAGATTTTATAGGCTATGTTCTCAGAATGGAAAACTTTTTTCCATTTTGGGCTATGGCAGCTGAATTACATTTTCTCTGCAGTTCTTTGCAGTCCCTCTGCAAGGATTTTGTGATATGTAAGAAAAGACAAAAGACATTATTTCTCCTCTGTTTTCCAAATATTTTCTTATACATTTGTTCTTCCACTCCTTTGTTTCCTCAGAGTTCAGTGTAAGGGGCAGTGCTGTGAAGAGTAGTGGCATTCTTGGTATAAGGAGCATATGTAACAGTAGGTTAGAAGTCTATCAATCTGGTTTAGGCTGAGTAGTATTGAACAATGCTAAGCAAAGCTGATGCTACCAAGCTAAGAGTTAAGGTGGTGTTGCAGTAGTAGCATATATTGTTAATTCTAATAGTTGTTTGCAAGCTGAGACAGCTCCAGACCTGAAAAGGCACATGGCACCAGCTCTGCTGCTTCTATCTGTATGTCACACACACATGTATTTCATAAAAACACTGAGACAATCAGCAGTGTAGTACACTGGGATTAAATGCTCACGTAAGAAAAGCTTCCTGCAGGGAACAGAAGGCTCCACTGGTTATTAGCTGACCAGGAGTTTGCCATGGTTGTGCTGCCTGTTGTGCTGCGTGGGTGAAGGAAGCCACAGTGTCTGTATGTGACAGAGAGGGCAGAGATGGCTTTCAAGGAAGAGCCATCAGTACAGTAAATGCAACCATAAAATTAGCTTCAGTTTTTACCTAAGGAATGATAGCTTCGTGATTAATTCTGTGGTTTAATCTCTACTTCTACTAGGAAAGTTCTGATTGACCTTGGGGTGACACTGAGAAATTAAATCCTGATTTCAATTATTTTAATGTTGCCACCACAGCCTAGACATTCAGCTGTTCTCCAGCAGACTTTCAAAGGTGTTTAGAAGCCCCAGGGTGAATGCTGGCATTTGGTAGACAGACAAATAAGCATAAACAGGTTCTAATGAACTCCCTTTGAAAATTAAATACTTAGCTTGCTCAGGCATTTCTGAATAACTCAGCAGGTGATGATCTATATCTTCATAAGTATTTTAATAAATGTAGCTACTTCTGCCTCCTTTTTAGCTGCTCTCTTTAATAGTACTCCCCTAACACACTGAAGTGCAATGACTATAAATTCACTACTATTTATGAACTATTCAAACTTGAAATACTGTGAAAACTTTTAAGTCCCTAAGTAAGTATGCAAGAAACAAATGTTATAGAGCTGACCAAATTGCTGAATTTCTTGCACTGATGATAAATGCACAGGAGAGGGGGCTGTAGGACTAGACTGATTTTCACTAAAGGAGACTTGCAAAGCTGAACACAGGATGATGACGAAAGGATTTTAGAAATAAGGAGAAAATAGCTTTAATGTCAGCTATTTTTTTAAAGTCTCTAAATAGTTTTATAGCTAGCCCTATAGCCCTCCAACATCAATGGATGCTCTAAATCTTACCTGTATATTTCAACTGCAGAAATATGTCTTACAAAGATTCTTGACTGCTTTGTGTGACATAAACACAGATCAGAGTGGCATAAGTGTTAGTCCATGCAAAAGAGGAAGCCAGGTGGAAAACAGGCTCCTGGAACTGCTGAGATGGGTCAGCTTGAAAAACGGGAATTGGAGAGCAATCGAGATAATTTTTGTTTGTTCAGTAGAAGCATGGAGTTTAGAGATAAAAAAGAAAAAATATATTTCCTGCATTAATATGTCCTTGTCCCTTTATTGGTGGACAAGGTCTGTTCCAGGTTCCTTCTCTTTAGACTTTTTACAACATTATTTGCAAGTGGTGTAGCAGTAATGGCTGCATTCCCCAGAAGTTATCACTTTTTTAACATTACTCCAATCTGAAAACAGTGGCTCAAACATTGCACCATGAGATAATTTTCTGAAATATATTCTAAAATCTGAACCAAAAAGATTACTTCAGCAGATTTAAGTGCAAGAATCCACTATTAAGGCTTCCTCAAGTATAAAAGAAAGTTCCCAACAAAGTTTACCCGGAGTACTTATCATGTCTTTATGAATAATCTGAGCTGCTGCCCAAAACTGTAACATATGTCCTGATGTTTTGTTTCCCACATGCAGGGTACTTTATTTAGCTCAGACAGCTCAACTGAGCTTTGGGAGCCTATGTCTTCTGCAGTGCACAACTTGGAGACTAATGCAGCTATGGTAGAGCAATTCAGATGTCTCAGATGCCATTATCAGAGTTAAAACCCATTCTACAGATCCCTTTTGTCAATACTTATGATGTGCTTGGACCAGCACACTCAAATCAAAGACACTCTGTCTTTTAAATCAGAAAATAAATAAATGTATATGTCTTTTCTCCCAGGAAACCAACCCCACAGAATTGTATTTTTTTGCAGGTTTTATCACTTTATCTTATATGCTAATGAGAAACTGGTGCTTTAGATTGAAGCAGCTGGCCAACAGCTAATTAATGGAAGTATTTTAGATTTTTATTCTAGCAAGGGAATACTGGATGATTTTTGGGATTTTTTGCCTTTTTTCTTAGAGAACAGTAATGATTTATGGTTGTTTTTAGCTGACCATTACATTTTTCAGCCTGTGCATACTTATAACACACAACGTGTAATTGTGAGACAGTGAGTAATGGATATTTAGCACCAGTGAAATTCTGTACATAGCAAGGTAAACCTGGACTTTCTGTAGAGACCCATAGAAGTAAAGAAAAGTGGGGTTCTCCTATCCCATCCCTAAAACTGGACTTAGATGAGAGGGAATGAACTTGCCTTCCTGTTGCAAGGTACTTTTTCCATTACTTGAAAGAAGGTCAGAACCAGATCAGATGCCTCCCTTTTAGGAGAGCAATGCTAGATGAAATTAAATTCCTGGTCAAGGCTAAATCAAACCTTGTTTGGATTGAAAAATTCCCTACATATTGTTTCAGTAACCCAGGTACATTTTGGCTTTTATTTTTTTTCCCAGGCTCCACTATGAGATGAGACCAGCTATGTCCCTGAAAGCTTGACTAAAGCAGATGTCATGGTTATTTTCATTAAAAAATACAGTGGGAGGAGGAACTATATCCAGGTTTTACACAGTAGGTGACTTATTAGATAGCTCACTCAAGATGTGGGAGCTCCACATCAAAGCAATTCAGTGGAAAAGCAGGCAGCCGAAGCTGCCACCCCTGACAGCGTGATGGCTGTGAGTACAGACAGCTCTCTTATGCTGCAGTTTCAATGAGGCCGAGTGATCACAGAGCATGATTGAGGCAATCAACCACACCACAATAGGATACACACACAAAGATACAGATCTTTTATCATTATTTGGTCTTGGACATAACTGAGGACTTTGGTGCTGTTGTGAGCTGTGACTTGCCTTTCTACATCAGGGTAAGTAAATCCCTTGATTCTTCCCTGTCTGCATTCCTCAGTTTGCAAAGTGGTTTTGCAAATATGGCACCATCTTGGCTACACTTAACACCACTTGAAAGAGCAAACTTCAGACAACTGAAGACATTACAAGCTATGGTTCTTGCCACATTTCATCCCCATTTCCCAAGACAGCCAGCAAGCACTGCTTATCCCAGGGGCCTCCTAAAGGCTAGCTCAGGAGAGCCTGAGCTGGACAGGTCTCTGAAGGGAAGTCTTCATAACCTATGACTGGCTACTTTATATACCAGCATTTCTGTTGTCAGTCACTCATCTTGGGTTCCCTATTCTTTATTTTAATGAAGTCCTTATTATGAAGTCCCAATGTAAACTGTGTGCAGATGTTTGCAAAAAAAAATCTAAATAGCCTTGCAGTATCCAAAAATGGTGCAGAAATCTCTGGCACCTCATCTGTGAGATCCCTAGCAGATAGCAGCAAGTTAAGAGAGGCATGATCTCCTGTATTAGGCCAGCTGGTAGTGCTACAGAAAACAAGCAAGCACAGAAGCCTTTCTTCCCATCTCAGAGGACAGCTCCTGATTCAGGGTAAAGAAAGGCCAGCGTATCCCGGAGAGAGGCACCTGTCTGAGCCTGGGAGAAGGGTTGTGTGCCCAAGGAAGTGCTGTGCACCAGCACTGCCCGATGGCTTTGGCTGATGTGTCAGCCAGCCTAACAAAACCTATTATTTCTTCTTCAAATATTGCTGTATCTACATCCTTAGACTATCACAATTACATCAGTGTTTCCATTTGTATAGAAAAAACCCTTAAATCATTCCACTAACAGGGAGTAATTTGTTCTCTGTCTTGGTCATTTTTTGTCTCTCAGTGAAGGTAATCCTGTCCCTTGTCTGTACCTGCATCCAATGAATGCTAAGAGAACATAATGAGAAATTAAAAAGTTTCCTTTTGGAAACACCTGGGTTTGTCTTCCTCCCTCCTGCAAATAGCAGCTGCTGAAAATTTTAAAAGTCTGTTAATCAGCAGCATTTTTACATAATTCCTGCATTAGGGAGAGGAGGATAGTAGGGAGGTAGGAAAACAGGAAGGAACAGTAAGCACTATGCTACACATGCTCATGGTTTACTTTGTATAATGCATGCTGTGTAAGAGTCCATCTAGTCCATTGTGCTCTTGCCAAAAGTAGCCATAAAAAACTGCTCATGAAAGAGTAAGAACAGGACAAGTATATACAATGCACACATTTAAAGCTCTTCCAGACATCAATTATTTCCAGCTTGGGAACTTTCAGGGCTAGATAGAGTTTCTTTGCAATTAGTACATCTTCTATCAACTTGTTCCAGCTCCTCTATTAACATCTACCTCCTTTGGTTGAGAAGTTGGGTTCATGTCTCACAGAACTTTATACATACCTATTCTGAATTTCATCTGAATTCTTCCTGCAACCCACAATTAGCCCTACGTCCTTAAACAAATTAGGGTCATCTTCAATCTTTGAATCTTTGATATTGTCTTAATTATGGTTGTTTATGAACATGTTAAACAGAACAGACATCTGGATGGATCTGAACTACTTTGGTCAAGTTGTCTTGCCTTCAAGGGTTGACTTGAAATTTATGTTTCCTATTCCTAAACAAGGTTTTTACATCTTCACTTTTATGACAGCTACCTAATTACTGCATTTTAAACGTTTGGTCTGCTGCTAAACCAGAACACATATGGTGGTCAAAGTAAAAGCAAATAGTATGCAACCAGGTTTGGAAGCATGAGAGCAAGATGAGACAACAAGGTTAATTATGATTTCCTAGGCTGTCTCTCCACTGCTTTCTGCAGAAGAGTAAATTCTGCAACTTCTGACTGCATCTAATTGGAGTCAGAGAAAGAACATTCTATCTTGATTATTGGAGGGAAAAAAGCCCAAGGGGCACCTAGATGTCCAGCCTACTGAGTGGCCTGCACACTCTCTAAGCTTAAGGAGACATAGAAAGCATGTCTGTTGAAGGATCCACAAAGCAGCACAGCCTGGCCAGCAGTCACACTGCTCACACATGTGCTGAGCTGCTGACACTCTTAGTGCACCCAGCAGAGTCCCAGCTCACTGTCACATGCAGCTGCAGGAGAACAGCTGTGCAGAGATGCCCTGCTGAGCCAACATTCTCTTCTCACCAGGGATGAGCATGGGGAGAACTATGGGCTATGGCCAGAATCAAAAGGTGCCTCTCCCTCACCACCCTGGCAGTGACCTTCCTGGGTAGCTTAGTTGCAATGGCTGGACTCTCCCATGGCTTCCTGCCTCACACTTACAGCATGTCCCCTCCATTCTCCATCCAGAGCTCTTCTCTGTTAGTGGTGATTATCAGCAGGCAAAATCTCTCGGGCAGCCAGTTTCAGCAGAACTGGAAAAGCACTAGATTATAACATCATGCCTCACTGGCTGGCATCCCACAAGTGTGTGTGTCTGACTCTAATTTTGTTCCCAGGCAGCTCCTTGTTTTTCTTTCCTTCCCACCCCCACTCTGAAAGAAAACAAAAGTTATTGAAGCTTATTCTAGGCCAGCTGATCACTGTAAACAGACACCAGTTCTGCTCATGGCCCAGATGCATGAGTACTTACACAGGAAGAAGCCTAACATCCTTGTATTTTCTCTGGATAGAAAATACTGTGTTGTATCTGCTCCACTGCCCCACTCTACTGCAACCAGGTAAATGTGCCACCTACTATCAAATGCTCTCTCCTCATCCTCACCACCTTCCTCTTCCTTCACTGGCCTTTGGCATGGATCCTAGTCATAGTAAAGTCTTTTTTTTCTGGGCCAAGCACTAGACTGGAGAAGGGAGTCATAAAGAAGATATATAGAGAATATAGGGGTTGCAGGGGAGCATTTGGAATATGCTCAGTTGGAAGGTACCTATCAGGATCATCAAGTCCAACTCTTGGCCCTGCACAGGACTCCCCAAGAATCACACCACGTGCTTGAGATCATGGTTCAAGCACTTCTTGAACTCTGCCAAGCTTGGTGCTGTGATTATTTCCCTGGAGCACTTGTTGCAGTGCAAAACCTTTTCTTGATATCCAATCTAAGCCTGCCCTAACTCAGCTTCATGCCATTTCCTCAAGTTCTGTCACTGGTCATGAGAATGAAGAGATTGGAACCTGCCAATCTGCTTCCTCTCATGAGGAAGTTGAAGACCATAATGAGATCTCCCCTCAGCCTCCTCTTCTCCAGGCTGAACAGACCAAGTGACTTCAGCTACTCCTCATAAGGCTTCCCCTCAAGGCCCTTCTCCATCTTTGTTTACCCTCCTTTGGACACTCCCTAATAGCTTAATGTCTTTTTTATGTTTTGGCACCCAAAACTGCATATAATATTCAAGGTGAGGCTGCCCCAGTGCAGAGCAGATCAGGACAATCCCTTCCTTTGCCTGCCTGGCAATGCTGTGCCTGATGCTCCCCAGGACACTTTTGGCCCTCCTGGCTGCCAGGGCATTGCTGACTCATGTTCAACTTGCCATTGACCAGAACCTCCAGGTCCTTTTCCATGGGGCTATTCTCCAGCCTCGCATTCCCCAGTCTATAAACATAGCCAGGGTTGCCCTGTCCCAAGTGCAGAATCCAGCATTGGCTTTTGTTAAACTTCATGTGGTTGGTGACTGTCTATCTCTCTAATTTGTTGAGATTTGTCTGCAGGGCTACTCTGCCCTTAGGAGAGTCAACAGTTTCTTCCAATTGCAAATTGTGTCATCAGCAAACTTACTAAGTATTTTTGCTTCCATAAAAACTGCTGAAACAGAGAAAAGAGCCCTCGCCTTAGTATCTCTCTAAACACTGTGCAATTGAAGGTTTAAAACTCCTCCTGGACCAGAATAAAGACACAGTGGGTTGAGGAGGTCCTTAAGGAGGAGTAACAGGTGGTGGTTTTCTGCTGGAGTCAGCTGGGGGAGTGGATGCCGAGGCAGAGCTCACCCACACATTCTGAGGTCTGGCTGGGTGAGCTGGGGAAGAGGATCACACTGTCCCTGCAGCTGAATGAGGCTTCTTTGGGGCCCAAACTGGAAACAGTGCTAAGCCTAAGGCCTGCTCTATTTTCTTTTGATATGACCTGTTTCAGGCTATTCTAGAGTTACTCGGGAACTCTTTTGTCAAAAGCAGCTGGTGTGACTTCTGCACTGCTTTGGGGCACAGAGCCTGCAGGGAGGCTTGTCTCTGCAGCATCGGGAACATCTTCACCTCAGCCTCTGTGGGAGAAAAGAACAAATTTATTTTGGGAACTGAGTACCAAAAACAGAGTGAGAGGCTGTGCAGCGCTTAGCTGCTGGCTGGGGTTAAAACCACGGCAGTCTCTTGCCAGAAATAGTGCACAGCATTTGTCCCCTGACTGGCTTCTTGAGAAGAGGACTTGTGCTCAGAGTCTCAGCCATCCTACAGTTACCCTGCCCATAAATCCAGGGGAGGTGCTCACAGCCATGCTCCTGGCTCTGGTCATCTCTGCTAGTCCAGGAATGGGTATTTTTTAGGTGTGGTCCCTGAGAAACAAGAGAGGGATACAATAGTTCTCTGGTCCTTGGGTTTTGATGGGGACAGCTTGGTGTACAAAGCAAGCACTCACTATGTGGGAGCACAAACAAGTCCTGAGAAAAACTCCTGAGACTCCAAGTTTCTTCCACCAGTGCCAGGACAGGCTGGTACTGACAGAGGACAAGCAGAGCCAGTTCTGTAAGTGGCACACTCAGGTATGGGCTCTTCTCAGTGCAGACAAGTGTCTCCCAGTGACAACAGGGATATTTTCAAACAGGTTGAGAGGAACATGGGGTAGCCACAACAGCACTGCGATTCCAACCAGACATTTTAATACAGCATAAAGATTGTAGGACAGACACGGATGCTTGTGCCCAGATATATGACTCCATTTGCCTAAATTCATAAAACAGTTTGGGATTTATTGAGCGTGATTACATTCAAAGTCTTGGCAAAACTTTTAATTACAAAGCCATTTTTTGTAAATTTCTTTAAAACAAAACAAAACAAACAAAAAAAAAAACCAGCATAGCTTAGCAAAAATTATTTGGGGCATTGTAAGTAGTGTCCTTTGGATATATGTATTACTGGTACAAATTGAAATATGGCATAACTCTAACTCTTGGACTCAATTAGTAAGTTAAGCTCTTTCAAACGCTTAAGTAATATAATAATTAGGAACTGTACTATTATATCTCTTCCTTTCCAGGTTTTAAGACAACAAATCAGGACATATCTACTGGCTAGCAAAGAAAAATGAAAATAAACTATGTTCTTTCCTTCCAGTGATGTAGTGATAAATAAAAATTAATTTAAAAGACATACTAGTTATTTGGTAAATAAAAACCTCGGCAAACATGCCTGTTTGGATAGCAAGATAGAAATAATTTCTTTATTGGTCTACAGAGAAATAGATAAAATCCATTTACCCACGTTTCTCCTTGACGACCCCATAGGTCTCCATCTTGGCCTTATATTCAAAATATATTGAGGCATATTTACTATTAACCTACTTTTTTTCTTATTCTGTGAGTAGAACTACACCATGCCTGAGTTTAAGAGCTTTACTGAATTTCACATGGAATTGAAAAACTGATAGAAAACAGAGATTAGTCACTGCTAAGTCTCTTACAAATAATTTTGCAAAAGGGTTCAACATTTCTGTCACCAAATAAACACACAGAAGCCAAATGTTTTGAAGTTTCAGTCAGTCACTTGGGGCCTCCACTGATGTTAATGTTCCTGGAAAGTCATTTGACTAGCTCTGTTAAACTGTTTTTTTTTCTTGTGTCCCTGAATGGAGCTTCTCCTTTAAATAATATAGTAAACAATAATCATCAATATGGTCCTTTATAAAATCTTCTAAAATTAAATATTAAGGTTTTACTCTCTTGTGTACTTTGGGGGATGTCTTGCTGCATGTATGAAGTGGGAAATCCCCTACAGAGCAGAAAATACATCAGGGCTAAAGGAATCCCGAGGACAAGTGACTGAAAATCATCTATCCTAACTGATACTTCATCATAAAATGCACTTATACCAGAAAAACAAAAATGGAAACCACCCCCTCTGTCCAAATCTGTAGGAACTCAGGAAAAACTCTCTCTAATTTTACCTGCAGCAGGAAAAAAGGTGCAGTACTTGTTGCCTGTGTCACATGAGCAGGAATTCAGAAGTGGATTTACCAGGGAGGCTCCAGACCGCCCACTATACAGGTACACAGCAGAGCCTGTGGTGCCCATAGTGTATCTCCCATTACATAGTAGAGGGAGCTGGTAGAGCCTTGCCCTGCTTCCCATTTAGATCCTGGCTCTCTCTGCCCCTCCCTGTACCAGGGAGGCTGGTGCCTGCCAAGAGGAATGTCCTAGAAACTGACTCTTCAAAGCAGGAAGATGGGAAAGTCCCCAATTAAGGAAAATATTAAAGGGAATCTAGAGTTGAAGAAAATGTTGAAGTTCTATTGAAAGCAAAAGGAAAGAAATGAAGAACATTTTTAAACCCCATTAGCTTCAATAAGAGTTAAATATGTGATTAAAGTTAAGTGCATACTTTTATGAATAAGACTTCTTTAATGACCCTTAAATCTACATCTGTCTCATGGACACTATCTAGAGTGGAAATTGTTTCCAGTAATCTGAGGCTAAATTACTTGAAAATTAAACTCTATGATGAGCAAGGAACAATGATTCGTCTTAGAAATCTAAGTTCCCTCTCTTTCTGTCAGTCAAAATCAAATCTAAATCTTCACCTCACACAAAAAATCCTTAAGGGTTTTTATTATTGCTAAACTACTTGAAAATTAAACTTTATGATGAATAAGGGACAGTGATTCATCTTAGAAATCTACAGTTCCCTTTCTTTCTGTCAGTCAAATTCAAACCTAAATCTTCACCTCGCATATGCAAAATTCTTACAGGTTTTTATGATTGCCCATCCTTATTATTTTATTTGCAGTTTTTATTTTCTTCTTAAAACTAGACAGAAGCCATCTAAAAACTATGTCTACCCAGATCAAGACTTCATAAGACTCTTAAAAATTGGTGGCCTCATAAAGCAGCAGTCAAACATACTGAAGTTGCATTTTTCATAGCTTAACTGAGCAAATCTGTACAAGAAAACCTTTGTCGCTTTAAAACATCAGCAGCACACACAGTCAGCTTTCATCCCACTACATGTAGGTGGTGTATCCTGCAGTGTCCTGTCCCCAGGGCAGAGCCACTGCAGACACTGCTGCCCTACAGCATTGCTGAGCGAGCTGAGGGCCACACCCAGGGCAGGTGTCAAACAGACAATGCAGCTGCAGAGGGGCACATGGAAAACCTCCCCAAATCACAGGCACAATATCCAAGATCCTGTCTTTATGAGCAGCCTTGGTGAACCTTTTCATAGTGCCACCTTCTCATTTGACTCAGACCTTCTGGGGCTGGTCACCATTCCCTACACACTTGTTGAAAGTAAATTGCAAGGGCGAAAACCCTGATATTATAAAAGTTGAAACTTGATATTCCATCATTATATTGGTGCTTTATCCCCTTTAAAAAATCTATGGCAGCACTAGAACTGTATCTCATGTCTTTTTAAATTGTCTCTTCATCTCCAAGGTTCTTTCACCTTCTAAGATATAGAGATCTGTTAATAAAAAATTGCAACAGGAATTTCAATTTATTGAGTGTTTTGTTGGGCTTTTTCACCCAATAAAGTAGAGAAAACCCAAATAATATTTATATATTTAATATTTCTTGCCTTCTTCCTTGTAATCCACTTCTAAATTTTTTTACATTGAAGAAGAGAGGTGAAAGAGCTGGACTTCAGAATGAAAGGTCTTAATATTTTTGCTCTTCCTAATCTGAGAAGTGCAATGGTTTTATTATTTTTATGGAAAAGATTTCTTTTTCTCCTAAAATGTTTATTACATTCTACAGCTTTCTATTCCAAGAGTTGCACACTTCTATACTGTGGAAGTCTGACTTGGTTGTTGCCCAATAGTATTGTCCTAGTAGTTCTTCCCTTAAACACAAGATGTCAGGTTTTCAGCGCAAACATTTTTAAGCAAGTAAAAAAATGGTCTTGGCATTGGATAAATTCCAATATCACTGGAAACAAGAAAATCACTAAAAAAAAAGCAACGGTTGCACAGTCTCTTTGACTGGTATGACAAGACCATTAGTTCTTTGTGTTTCTAAATTAGTGCCATGCTGGAGATGCCAGACTAGGAAATTGGATTTCACACTCCATATCCTGAGACTGGCAAAAGGCAAAACATAGCACCATCATTTGATCTTGGTAAATTTTATTTGATCACTGAAAGCCTACTGTGTCTATGTCTTTCTGAAAGACAGGAGACAGACCAAAATAAGTATGCAGAATTATGAGGTTGGAACAAAACATAAAAAATCTTTCTGTTTAGAGAAAACTCCTCTCTGAAATCAGATCTTTTTTTATAGTCTATGGTCTGTTGTACAAAAGTAGCGGTGGTTCTGAGGCATGAAACGGGGAACATTTGGATCTGGACCCAAATGTTCCCAAAGCTTAAAGCTTTTAATGGACAGCACTGTGGATCAAAACTAATGCTACCATGGGAAAGTGTCTTTGTTCTTAATCTCTGATCAGATCCAGCACACACACATGACCTGGCTGCCAGCTGAAGGCATGGTTAGCCCTTGAAGGAGCATGTTTCTGTCTGAAATGGCACAATGACACTGACATCCATCATGTTTTCTTAATAATCACTCTTTAGTTTTTAGTGCCTCATCCATTTATAAAAATTGTTTTTTTGCATAAGCTCCATGTTTTACATCAGGTTCTACATTCATGAAAGGTTTCTTTTCTAGTCAACTGATACATTTCACTGGTTTTTTGATTATAGGTATCAAAGTCAGTAGGAAAGGGAATTCAGCCTTGGTGAATTTAGCTCAGGCAAAGGAAAGCTCTCACACTGAGTTTTCATGTATTGTTTATAATATTATCTAGAACATATTAACTATAGAACTCCATATGTACTAGATGCATTTTAAAATAAAAACTCTAATGTTTGATTTCTTCTAGGATACAGCCAAAGCTATTTGAATGCTTTAGGATTTGAAATTACAATATCCTCCTGTACGCAGTGAAGGCTTTTTTCCCCTAATCCAGAAGAGATCAGAATTAAAGCACTTACAGTGGTCCCTTACTTTGTGCAGAGCTTTAGAGATAATTAGTGGAGGAACAATAAAAATACAAGTACTAAAAGCAAAATTTGCAAGACAAAAATCCATAGCAGATAACAGCACAATCAGTTAATATATGGCAAGACACCAGGCAGGAGAATCATGTCCTGGAAACATTCATGTACAAAAATGGAGAAAGCAAACTGAGAAACAAAGAGATCTGATAAAGTCACAGAAGTGGCTTTTCAGGACGCCAACCTGTAGAGGAGTGGAGGCAGGACATAAAAAAAAAAAAAAAAGCAGAACTAGCAACCTACTTGTTTCCCCTCCTGAATTCTCTGCAACAGGATTTCCTCATCACATCATGTGGAGCCATGTAAATATGCCCCCTTTGGCTACGTGACAGGAATCATTTCCTCCAACCTTCTTGCAGGGAAGGAAAGCAAAAAAGAAAGGTCAGGATCTTGGGGATTTGTATTAGAAGAAAGCACTTAGTCAGGAAAAGGATAAAGATTACAGGGGAAGTGGTGCTATTCTTTTCTGTCACACATACTTTATATATTAATAATAAAAAATATGTGGAAAAAAATTAAGCTTTACTACCCTTCACTTTCAATTTCTCATTGGTTCTTAATGAAGGTATAAAGATTTCAAAATGTCCTAGAAGAGACTCACAAGCTGAAATTTTGTTAGCATCCACAAATGTGAGAGCAAAAATTTTTCACCAGTATAACTCCCAGGGAAAAAAAATTGCACTGCAAGTGAAGTTATTAACCAGGAAAAAGCTTCCTTAATGGTTTGTTTGCAGGAATTGCTGTGATTGTTCTGAGTAAGATTTCTGTGTGTTCCAGTGCTCCAGCAGAGCTGGGGCCCTAACTCATGTTTAACACAGATGCACAGAAAAACCCCAGAATCCTGCAGCAGCACTGTGCCTAAACACTCAGGTGACAATAAATAGCTGCTTTTACCAGCTCTGGTCAATGTGCAGGAGTTTTGCTTTTAACAAACATATTCATAAAAAAACAATTAAAAAAGGACTCTTCTATTAGATTTGAGTATAACTTCTACTTATTCAATATATACAGAATACACTTAATATATCTTTAATGGAAAGACAATTTCTAGAAAATAATCTATATTTGAAGACTTTAGGCACTACAAAATCTGTTACAAACTAGATTTGTTTGTTGAAACATACTAGTTTATTTTTTATTAATTAAGATATTTTATTGAAACAAGACTAACACAGTCAAGTTAAACTCCTTTGTAAAACTGTGCTGTTTTTTTTTTTTTACTGTTACTCACTAACTGTTATTCACTCCATATATTTTTTCCCTGCTCATGAAATTGAGCAGTGCCAGGACTCACACAAATCCCCATTGAACTCTACTGGAAACAGCCCCACCTGATGATCCTTCCCTACTGATAGTTACTTCTTGAATTGATTTACCAGTGTTTTCATCTATTTTACATGCATACTGCTTCTGTTGCAATGTAATGGGCTTTAAACAATAATATTATACAACATTAAGATAAATGCTTTACCCATTTTTCAATATGTGCATACTTAGCAAATTTTAGATATTTTAGACCAATTTATTATACTGTTGATATGACTAAAGAAGCTGAGAAGATTCTGTTAACATACACTGCTAACTGATTTATTTAAATAAACACGTTTTTTTTAATATGTTTTCATTGGCATTGGTGCAAACTAGACCAGTTTACCTTCACTAGCTCTGAATTGCATAATTTTAATTTCATTGATCTGAAGACAGACATGATGTTAGTGCTGTGTTCAGATCAATTCTTAGCTGAAAAAATATTCCATTTACTTTATAGTTGTGTCCCAAAAGAACCACAGATAATTTTTTTAACTGGAAAATAAGAAGTACTCAATAAATGCACTTCCATTAGTATCCTCAGAATAAAGCAAGCCTGCAGCTGTTTGACATAATAATTAACCATCAGACTTCTAGCATTAGACTTTTACACATGCCAAAAACTTACAGGCAACAAAAACTTAAAAGCCAAATATGATTGCAACTACACAGTTGTGTTCCTCTTTATTTTTATGCTCTCTCTTATAAGCAGATCAAATCACTCCAAGTAGCAGGTGAGATCACACTAAATCAAGAGATCATAAGTAGCTAGATACCTCCTAAACTAATTAATAGAAAGAAGACTGTTGCAATTACATTTACTATTTATTTATAAAATTTGCCACTGTTCATATAAAAGTGAAACTTATGACTGGCACTGAAGAACATGATAGTGAGAATATTCTCCACTAATCTACTTTAAGTTTGTCTGAGGTTTAAAGTGAAATCAACACTTTTTATCTTGGTGCTCTGCAGCTGCATCAAGTAAGTTAGGCTTGGTTCTTGTCCTCATAAACAGAGATTCATGTAACAAGACCCCATCACAACAGCTCATTTCCCAGCAGACAGCCATGTGAGTGGATCCTTGGGAATGCTCCTGTGACAGCTTGCCATTTCTGACTTTTTGTTGTTGTTGTTGTTGTTGCTGATAAGCATACCAGAACCACAAAGCAAAGTGCAAGGCTTTTGCCGCAGATTTGGCTTGCCAGCAGTCTCAGATTCCACTCTGACAGCCCAGGATTTTGTTTCCTGCCCAGAGAGTCTCTTAAGATGTTACATTCTTCCCCCAAGTCATGCTTCCCTAGGATAACAAGTTTACTGATGCCCTTTCATTACACCAGGGACTGTTCCGACCTTTCCATCCAGGATCTAATCTGCAAACCCCACAGCTAACCTTGTTGTTAGGGCATGATGTACTAACTTTGTGTCTAAAATGGCTACTAAGAAACAACTTCAGAAGGGAGAGTGAAAACCATTTTTCACCTATATTTATCAGGTCCCAAGCTGTACTTTTCTTTCAAAACAGCTTTCTACTGCAGTCTGTAAAGTTTTCTAGCTGGCTGGCACTTTCTAATATTATCATTTGGGCCTGTTTTAAAACAAGACGTGCTAGATAAGAGAATATAGGAAAAGACTTCTAGGAACAGTTTTTTCAAGGTTTCTGAGTATTACATACAAAAAGATTTGTGACATTGTGTGTAGACTCATTACTCATGTATGTACAAGAGTGTGGTTTTCACCTGTATACAGCAATTACAAATGGTAACATCTTTTACCAATAACTTCTTTTTCTACGTATGCAATGAAGACTTTAAGAATCAACCTTTAGATTAAGTATGGACAAATAAGAATGCTCCATGAAAACAAACAGTCCATAGCAAAAATATTGAAATTACCTATCAAGGAAATAATTTAAATCATTCCCTGTTAATTGCTGTGTCTTAGCAGCCCTTCAGAAAATACATGGCTCCAGACATTGTGTTGTGTCACATACTGGATCTGTGTAGCAGCAAGTTCACTATCAAGTTTTGTTAAGGTAATTTGTTGTCTTGCTTGTTTCCATCTTTTTAAGCTTCTCAATCTCCACTGCAGTCAAGCTATCTATAGAATAATCAATTGAGCGTATAATCAATATATCACCACTTTAATTTTGCACAGTCATAATTCTGACTCCACTTTTCCATCCAGCTGAGAAGATTTTCTTATCATGGCACCTCCACAGTGAAGCCAGCTCTACAGGCTGGAAAGCACAGGGACTTGCAAATTAGGGACAAAGCCATAAAATGAAGCTGTATTTTGACCTGTGATGTTATAAAACCAGCATCATCTCACTCTGCAGAATGACTTACTGAATGTAGTCAGACATTACTTCTTATGGCAACAACAAAAATGTATTTGTGGAAAGAAATTACAGTATTTAATCCTGCTAGTGAATTAGGTTTTATTCTGGCCTTTCTTTCCTTGGTGCATACCCTACTAAATACCTGTTTTGGTATACTAGGTAAACTCCCACTGGAAATCTGGATACATGATCTGAGCAAGGGAAAATGTTTAGATCCCTGCATTCTTACACAAAGAGAGTGTGAGGTTGAAGGTGGGTTAAGTTCCTGGTGTTAGCTTTTGCAAATAAAACCCTCTCAGCACAGACAGTGCTATTCAGTAATTATTACAGCCCAGCAGAAAAATCCTTGTGAATTTGGTGTTCCGCAGTCAAATGAATTAAAAATAGAAGTATCTGAACATATGTAATTCTACTTCTAACTATAAAATGTGCTATTAATGAGCTAATTTCACGTGGCACTCTGGATAAGGAAATGACTGTGTTTTGTCTGTGATACAGTAGTACCTCGAGCATCAGCCAAGCTCAGAGGATTCACTGGGTCACACAGTGCTGCAGCTGCCAACACTCCTTGTCACACACGGCTTACAGCCTAAATAATGGAGACAGGCAAAGGGTAAAAGGGGAAACAGATATATAGGAGTATCTCATCCAAGGTCACACGACTGGTCAGTAACAGAGCTCAGATTAGAAAAGGGGCCCCCCAGGTCCCCACTCTGGTGCCCTCACCACAAGACCTCACTGCCCATCCCTGCTTGGCTGGTGAAAGCAGCTCCACTTGTTCCAGCAGCTTCCTGTGCAGACGTGGTAAGTCTCCATGGAATCTCAAAGCCTGTAATGGGAGTTTCTGCTGATAACAGTGGGGGTTGCTGACTTACAGAGATGAACTCAAGGAAGTCTTCAAAAGCATTCTGAAATTTGGCTTTAAGAAGCAAAGCAGCATAATTTAAAAATAGCTAATTTGAATAGCTCTTTGTATCTCCAATGTCTGATCAGGTTAATTACTTAATTTCACTTCTTTTCTGAAATCCTTTTAAATTATTTGCATTGCAAAAAACTGCTCTAGTACAAAATGAGAAAAGCACAATTTGATAATCCAGTAATAAGGGTAGACAATTGTTTTAACAAATGTTTAACTGCTTTTCAGGCCTGAAGCTAAGAAGGAAAAGATAGCAATTTGCACATCTGAGAATGACTCACAATATTTTCAAAAACAGCTGCTAAGTCTTTATTTTGCAAAACATTCTATTTGTGTGTCATTCTGCATAGTTAATTAAAGCAATAATAGCTATAAAATATACTTGCCCTTCAGCAGAATTTACTCTCACTGTGGTGTTGTCAGGTAATCCTGTGGCCAACTATTACTACAAAAATAAATTCAAAGAAATAATAATAAAAATAATGTAATAATAAAGGATTCTTTCTTTAGGAGAGTCTTAAAATGCTGATGTGTAATTTAGAATGGTCTCATGGCTGTACTGCTGCTGATGGTGGTAACTCCTGCTTCCCCAAAATGACTGCATTGCACCCAGGCTGTGCATTGAGACATGTCATTCCAGGTTAATGTTGATAAATTATTTGGGTGTTGTCTGTTAAGGAAAAAATGGTGATTGTGGGATACATGGAGCATAGCTTGAATCTGGTGTGGTTCTGGGACTAACAGTGAATAAATTCACCTGGGGAAGCAAGCCATGGTCATGAGATTCCCAGCTCGGTTTCTCAGTTTCAACCTCAAGAACTTAAAAATATGTACTCCTGTTCTATGAAAAGTAAGTTTCCTGCTTCACTCAAGTGGTTCTTTGCATTTGTTGAAGATGAAAGTGATTCCTGATTTGTGAACCCAGGTGACATAAGGGACAATAATGTGGTAAGAAAATCTAGGAAGAATAAATGATTTGAGTGATGAGGAGGGGGAAGTAATTTCCATCAGCTTATGTTCCTGGTTGGCCTAGCCCTCAGTGGGAAACTGGATTCAGCAATATCCAGAACACAAAGACATGAGTCTCTTTACAAAGCTAAATACAGATCTTTGTGACAATTTTAGGAAGTGAAGATGTGATAGGACAAAGGATAAACATACTAAAAAAATTAGTGATGCAGGCAGAAAAAAGGACTATGCAAGCATTAAAAAGGACTTTGAAGAAGTGTGTAGAATAAATTACTCCAAAACAAGAGAAGCAATTAAGGAGGATGCATCAAGGTTCTAAGTCCCCTTTAAAATACGACTTGAGACATTGATAAATCTGTTTGGAAAGATCCATAAATTCTAGAAAAGCATTTTCTCTCCTTAGCCCAGATGTTGGCAGTAAGCACAAAGTACAAAGGGTTTGATCTGGTTAAGCAATGTGTAAGATACAAAGTTATGTTTTGAAGGTTGTTTCCATAGTGCTAGATAAAAATAATGGCACAGACTGTTTTCAAAATAAATACTGTAACAATTAAACTAGGCACACATTCTTCCTGATCTAATTAGGATGTTCATAAGAAATTATTCCAGTGCATGCCTTTTTCTAACCTACATTTTCTGTAAAACATATGTGAATCTTTCACCTCAAAAGATGAACAGAATTCCAAGAATCCCCCTCAAAAAGTAAGTTCTGCACTCAATGACCCAGTACCATACTGCCCGTTACTTACTACATAGAAAAAGAAGGCTTCACATTTCCTCAGAGGCTATCAGCACAAACCCAGAAGAATGAACGTTAATTACTTATCCTAAAAATATTAATTATTTTCAGTAAAAGTAATTTTCAAGAAGTCTCAGGAATTACAGCCCTGGGAAATTAAGTCCTCCTTTCATATATTAGTATGCACATAGACAGATATATGACACAAAAAGCACAGACTGCTTTAGCTCTGCTGTATTGCTGAAAGTATCTAATTAGTTTTGTAATTCATTATAGAATTGCTTTCATGACTGTGCGTAGCAACAAGTTCTGCAGTTTGCCTATATGCTACATAGCCCAGTACTTTCTCTTGCTGAAGTTTTACATAAGCTTGTGCTCTTTGATTAAAGGACAGAAATGAAGGTAGGAAAGAAGAAACAGAGAAAACAAGGATGGAGATTCTCAGGAAATACTCTGGAAAATTCTACAAATTTGGCCAAATGTAATTAATTGATGCAATAACCATCACGACTTCTTCGTTCAGTGTGAATAATTAATAACAATAATAATAAAAAACCCCAAACAATCCCAAATTCAGGCATTACTAGAACAGTGGCAGTCAATTACAGTAATTGCTTGAAAATACAAGTGTCTATCCTGGTACTAAGCTGTGGAGTTTTAAAATCAGGCACCAGTAGAAGTATTAGCCATAAACATACCTATTTAAACCAAACCCTCCAATTTTTTCAACAAAGAAGCAAAGTATTATGGAATTTGCTGCATTCCCAAAGATAAGCAAATCCAGGTTCTGGTGGACATCACTGGATAGAGCTTTCCAAAACCAGGGATCTCTCACAGATAATTAATGCCTTGCCAGCTGCTGCTTCATACTTCATTTGCAGAGTTCAAATGTGTGAATCTCTGGAGTTTGACTTGGCAGTACATCACAGGGAGAAAAGTGATTTTTCAAGCAACTAGGCTCAGTTCTACACAACTGTGCTCAAACATAATGAAGTTCTTGTAAACCAAATAGTTTGGTGATATCTCTGTAGGATAATTTATTTTAATCTGTTATCTTATGCAAATCCAGCAGTGCTGCTATCTTTTTAATATCTTTCATAAGACTAGACATGGTCCACAGAAAGTGTAAAATGTGTGGATTTAAACTCACATTTTAAACCAAGAAGGTTTTAGCAACAGATGCATTCTGGATGCAAATCTGACTTATGGTTTCTCAAAACTTGGGCAACAGCCAGCCTAAGACACATCATGCAGCCTGTCAGTCAGCAGCACCACAGCCTCTTTGAGATCCACACGTTCATCCCTCTAAGAGTCCTGCTTCATGTACCCAGGCACCCACCAGCAGTGCGTGGAGCAACAGAACCAGTAATACTCATTAACTGCTCCTCTCACCAGCACTCTTGCAGAATAAGCAAGGGCCATGCAACACAAAATCCTATTTTGTCAGACTTCTGGGGGCTGGTGGGAGGCTAGGGTGGCCTTTTCATGAAAATTATCCCTTAATGTCATTCAAATATGAGTCTGTGTAAAGGCACAGTGGGAAAGGCCATCAATACCTACTAGCAGGTCACATTATGTTTACCTCAAGCCTATATTTTTTTCTGTCTACTACTATATAATTTCATACTTTTTCAATATGCCTGGGAGAATATATATAGAATATCACAAAGACTTGGTTGATATGTTTGTCAGAGTGGGAGAGTCCCCTTCATGGATGCTCACCAGCCAGGGCCAGGGCCAATCCCACCATTCCATGGGATGGGGGACCCTGGGAGCAGCTGGGCTGGCACATCAGCTCACTCTTCACAGCCAGGACCCACAGGACCCATGGCTGGGCACAGGCCATTGGACTACCCGTCCTTAGACCATAGGCTGGTAGGGCTCAAGCAATTCTGTAACTCCTATTTGCTTCATGCTTCCCCTCAGCTAAGTATGATTATCATTGCCATCCTGAGTTCCCAAAGAGACCTTTTCCTCTGCCGTGCTTTAGCACACACTTTTCCAAATTAACAGTGGAGTAACATTTTGGTTCTTCAATGACGCTATCTTTCTAGTTTTTACTTTAAGTTCCAAGTTCTTAAGTGGTAGGACTGTAGGAAATTCTAATGTTTATTGAATCATTATAAATTTTATGCTTCATATTTTCAAAGTAAGCTTTGGGATCATAATCCCTAAAGGCTCAAATAAGAAAAGTTATATATATTGTTTAAAATAAATAATTCCTCTACATTTTTTTCCTGCAGGGGTAACTATAGTCTGACATTGCACAAAGTCATACCTACTGACTTTCACATCTAATTGGGTCTGTAAGAAATACAGCATTTTCAAGGTGAAGAGCCTTCCAAGCCAAGAGCTGCTGCCATTTGCTACAGAGAGCCAGCGGTGCCTCCATTGCCAGCCTTCAGCAGGGCAGGGCAGGCTCCCTGTGTGGCTTTCTGGCAGGCTCAGCTCCTTGCCAGAGTGCACATATACTTCAATGCTGCACAGGAACCTCCAAAACTGGACTGGACATATACAGTGTCCTCAATGCCCTGACACTGCAGCTGAGCAGCTGGGCTGCTGAGCTCAAACACAGAGCCAGGCAAATGCATGGAGCTGCTCCCTGCATGAGCCTGCGATCATGAGCTCACTGGGGTTGAGGGTATGACATGCAGACAGTCATGATGTCCCTGACTGTCATCTCCCAATCTGCAGACCTCCTCCTCTCACTCTAGTTAAGCACAACAACATGTCCTCTCAAGTAGCGCAATTAATTAATCTCTGAGTAACATAAAGGTCAGGGTGGAAACTGCACAATCCATGTTAAGGTACTCAGTTGCTGCAGGATCAGTTCCATGACATCTTCCCTACGTGATGA
This sequence comes from Toxostoma redivivum, assembly GCA_013397375.1. Taxonomy (NCBI): domain Eukaryota; kingdom Metazoa; phylum Chordata; class Aves; order Passeriformes; family Mimidae; genus Toxostoma; species Toxostoma redivivum. Next base: position 327,325 of record VXBI01014079.1, on the reverse strand, counting down.
TGTGAATGATGCTGCTGAGGCCTGGAGATACCATCTTCAAGCACAGGCACTAGCATACTGGCCATCTCTCGGAGCAGAATGTGCACACATCCCCCTAATTCCCTTGAGTGCCTGAAGAAGCAAATAACGTTTAGGACCTGCGTGGATGCTCCCGTCGCTAACAGTGCGTGGCTCTCACAGTGGAGTTGATGACGCTCACTATAGTTTTTCTCTTTCGGGGATGGTTTTTAATCGGACGCTCAAAATTTACTCAGAGGACGTTACTCTGCGGGCGGGCCGCAGGTACCGGCACACGGCGGAGGGCACCTGGGGCCAGCACAACGCCTCGCGCTGTCGGTGCCGGGGGCAGGCGTGCAGGGAGCCACGCCGTGTTTACGATAGAACGTGGGGCGCAGCCGAGGAGCTGCGTCAGCGCGGGCGGGGCGG
>VXBI01014079.1:295789-326715 GCA_013397375.1 Toxostoma redivivum | reverse complement strand
CGAGGGGCCGAAGAGGAGGGGGAGGCGGCGGCCGGGCCGGAGCAGCCGCCGGGCTCGGGGGAGCCGGCGGCCCCGGCGGAGGAGGGGCCGGAGGGAGGCAGCGGCCGCCGCCGCCCCCCCCGGCGGCACGTGTACTGCACCGTCTACTGCGTGGAGAACGACCGGCCGGCGGCGGCCCCCGGCTCCCCCCGCGGCGGCCCGGGCTCGGGGCAGCCCCCGGCGCGGCGCGGGGTGGTGTCGGGCGACGACCCGCTGTCGTCCGGCGGCAGCATCGAGGTGGTGGACTTGTACCTGCTGCCCGAGCCCTTCTCCGGGCTGATCGCGGGCGAGTTCGGGCCGCTGCTGGTGCTGAGCTGCCGTGTGTGCCTGGAGGAGAAGCCCATCAAGCCCCTGTCCTGCTGCAAGAAGGCGGTGTGCGAGGAGTGCCTCCGGCGGTACCTCAGCTCCCAGGTACTTCCTAGCGGGCGCCGCCGGGGTGTGCCGCGGTGGCTATGGCCGTTTGCTCGGGCACTGAGCCGGGCTGTGCCGTGGGGTGCGGAGCGGGACGGAGCCTTCCCCGTCCTGTACGGAACGCGTTCCGCCGCCACCTGAGTGCGAGCTGCGGATGCAGCGACCGCCCGTCCCCGGAGCGCTGCTTTGCGCGCTCGTGCGCAGCTGATCGGGTTGGTCACTAATGCGTTTTCAGGCTCTTCCCATCTTTGCAAGGATTTTTGCTTTGAAATCTCAAGCTCTTGCTTGTTACCTGACCGGCGGCACCAGCTTTCTTTTAAGAGGAGGCCAAGGAGTGATGAGGAGCGGAGTTGGGAGCATGGGCAGCCGTCTCCGAAGCGGCTCCTGGAGCCGAGGGTTTTGCCCGGTGCCGCTTGGGCTTGCTGATGTTCGGGCCCTTGGTGCAGCCGCTCGGCCTGCACCTCGCAGAGCACATCGCCTTTGGTGTTATGCCAGTTATGCAAGATTAAAATAGCGTGTGTGTAACTGTTGGTGAACAATTGTAGTTAACAACAGTAAACGATAACTTCTTCGGAGGAAAAAATTTGAAAACACAACTTTTCCATCCTGGGTAGACAACTGCTCATCCTGGGCAGATACCTGGCATATAGGGTACTTACATGTTCATCACTGTTTTGTCAGTCAGAGCTGCTTTTTCAATCTAAAATCAGCAGCTTGATAACTAAGCTGTCTTCGCTAATGTTTGCAGTACTTAATTTAGCACCACGGAATATTTGTGTTTCTGTTCCTAGTGTAGTCATACCCTAAATATGAAGAACAGTGGAAGAAGTATGGTGTACGTGGGGAAAGCAAAATCAACTAAACCCTTTGCTTACCATTTTTATGCTTTTATTCAGCAGAAGCTTTTAGGATGTGTTTGGTGGAGATGTGCTAGTTTGGTGGTGGAACGAATTTTTACACCTACTGGGGCTTGGTGCTGTGCTGGGGCAGTTTGTGCTCCTGCTGGGGCTGTGCATGTAGGGAAGGAATGGATGATTACAGCTACCCCTGCACTCTATAAATAGTTGACAGGCCTCTTCTGACCAGAGTACATTTCACTGCTTGGAAATTGCACGTGTTACCAGAAGTCAAGTATTTTCTCCTCTCCGGGCCCTGGTAGCCTATGTAGCATTTGTTGGTTCTGATAGCATTAATTCTGGCTAATAGAAAACTCAGTAGCATTTTTATGATCTTAACTTGGGAACTGATGGATTGGATGGTCAGAGTTTCATTTTGTGTGTTTCCTGTAACACTGAAACTCAGGAACACTTAATAAGCCCTTCTTGAGACTTCATGCACAGAGACCAGAATGATTTGATTTGTAGATAAGTGGTAGACTGGAAATTCTCACTGAGTTTTTAGATTGTATTGCAAGTGCATGTTTGTGCCACTTTAAGGTTATATGTCAGAATATTGACTTTCATTTAAGCTGGAAATTGACAAGTGTTGGGATGTCAGGGTGATCTTCCCTGAGTTCTGCAGGTGCCTGCAGTTTAAAGTGTTGAAATGGAAGTTATATCATCTGGTATCTAAAGGCATACTGAAGAACTCTTCTGCCTAGTTTAGGCTGGACGCTTGGGAGAAGGAAGCAGTAGCTTGGTGGCTGAAATAGCTGGCTGGCCTAGGAAGCAGGTATATGTGCTATGAAGTGGGTTTAGCATTGGCCAGGGGTTGAACGTGTATGCAGGGATGCCCATCAAGGAAGCCACTACTATTGCTAAGCACCTGCAAGGCTGATCCCAGCAGCTGTTAAAAGGTACCCATATGGCACATAACCACTCCTGTAAGTTAAAGTTGAGGCAGGGGTACTGATCTTGCAGAGTGAGATTCCCAGAGCACTTCTGTGGATATGTTGTTACAGATGCTTGTATGACCAGGCAGAATTTTAGTTGCTTGATAAATTTGTTAAAGACAAATGAAACAAAATACAACAAATAACAGTCCAATGTGTTCTTCCCTTATCTTCCTTTTTGCAAAGGACAAGAAAGTGATATTTCTTCAAGAAGAACAAGAAGTGATCTCTTTTTCCTTTGTGCTATGGAAGGACCCTGTGAGTCATCCTGGGGAGAGAGAAAGGTGTTTCCGTGTCAGTTATATTAGAAGAATTTCTGGGAAGGATGAGTGAAAAGCCAGGATAGGTTGGAAATCGTTACCTTTAATCTTTGAGACTTTGCATTTTTTGTAGGAAACTAAAAAGAAAACTTATGAGAAGCTCAAAAGGAATAAATGCTGAAAAGCTGATTTTTGTTTGAAAATTTCAGAAGATCTTACTTTTAGATATGGTTAGCCTGATTTAAGAATGCACCTGAAATTGAAAACAAACAAAATACAATTGAAAAACAAAACCCCAAGCAGTATTGTACATAGTTTTAGATCTGGTTTTCTTGTCAGAGAAATAGTAATCTCTACCCTGGCTGTCTCCACATCTCTGGAGGAGTGGTCTCTCATGCTGAAAATGTGGAATATGTTGGCAGAAGTATAGTGCTTAAAATAATTTGTGTTGCCTTTGATGTCTGTGTGTGTTCTTTCACTGCAGAAAGCTGTATTCTTCATGATGGCTTCAATGGGATTCTTGAAATGATGTTTAATGGAATAGCAAACTAAAAACTCTGTTAATACACCCTGCTTTATTCTATGCAAATATATAAGAGCACCAGAACTTCTGCCTTTGAGCCCTTTATAGATGAGAAAATCTACTGAAATTTTAGGCATTCTTAAAAGGAATGCCAGATGAAAATACTCCAACTGCAGTGTTTTTGCTCTTTTTACTCATCATTTTACCAGCATGCTGAAAAATGGGGGTAACATCTGAAGGTTTTTAGAGGTCAAGTCCAGTCTTTCTTATCACTGGCACCTTGCTGCATAATCCCTTTCAAAGATTTAGTGGCTGGAGCAGAAGCTTAGCAGTCGAGCCTGAAATGCCCAGGCTGATCTGGAGTCTGACTTTGAGAAATTGCGTAACTTCTCTCTCAATTTAGCTATTCTGTCTCACATCCTGATAGTCACGGAGCACTCAGGGCTCTTCAGGCTCTGACTATGACCAGCTGATCTACCATTCACAGAAAATTCTGTGATTTTTTTTTTTTTGTTTGGACTCAAAGAAATTGATGATATGGTAATTGATAGGTATGGATGGTGGGTTATTGTGGAAAAGGTTGTGGCTTTTGCAGCTCAGGATGTGGTATGGTGGCTTTCACAGCTCGGGATCTGGTATGGATCCCACAGAGCCTGAGTCAGGTACCAGCAAGCCCTGTCTCCAGGAATTGATGCAGCCCAGAGCTGTTGTTTGTTGTGCTTAATGGGTGAGGTTGAAGAGTGTGGTTGTCTGAAAGGCCAGTGTTCTCCCTTCGTGGACTCTCAGGTATGTGTTGAGTGACGTTGGGATCAAAAGTGTGGAAGAACCATTTCCCATTCAGCTGGGAGCTGTGGGTTTCTGCGCTCTGTCATCCAGTGTACAAACTTGGGACAGGGAAGCAGGAACCAGGACACTTAATCTCACAGATGTAATATTACATCCATGTCTCCTATACCTCCTTCACTTCCCGTCTTTCTCTCCATTAAACATGGCACCAAACTCAGGTTATTTCAGAAACTGCATACTGAGGTTTGCTAAAAAAGCAATCCACTTCCTAACTACTCTGCTTGTACTTTTACGTCAGAGAGAGCATTTCACTTTTCCTATAAAATGGCTGCATAAGTTTTATAGTAACCTCAGCGCCTGCTTTTTCTACATGCAAATAGGGAAACTTGATAATCCAGTTTTGATCCTGTGCTCATTAGTGATGCTTTATTTTGTAAATCTTCTAACTCTGTTGGAGTAGTCATTCTTATAATAAAAGACTTTTAATGAGTTAATTTAAACACCATACTGAATTCTTCATCAAATTTTATGGTGCTTTAATTATAGGCACTCTAATGAGATTAGTAGCCATGAGTGAATCAGAAGGGATGGTTGGGATGGGGAGGAACTGCATCTGACAGCGTTTTGTACATGGTTAGCTTTGGTGGGACAAGAATCCTGCTTTCTTCTGGGCATGAAATGTGGACATCATCCTCCCTCTGCTCAGGACTTCAGTCTTTCTTTCTGTGACCTGAGATCTTGTTTTTGACCCCTTTCTTTTCTGTGCATGATTTCTTTCTGAAAGAGCTGGAGAAAAAAAGCTGCTGACTCTTACAGTCCAGATTTTTGTAGGGAATGTGATTATAAAGCTGCATAGTGAAGACGAAAACTTAGGAGCAGTCTGCATCACATAAGACTAGTACTGGCTTGGAGCTGGAGGGCCTTGACACCTGTGTCTCATCAGGTGTCTGATGGTATCATATAAATGATACATCTTCAAAGCTGTAGTCTGCTGATGAAAACCAGCCAGCAGAAATGTAGGCACCAAGTGCTGAATCATCTGATGGTTAACGAACTGCTTGTGCCCTGAGTCAAACCAGAGCTCAGAAAGGCCACTGTCATTCAGTGCAGAAGCAGCTCTATGTTGGCAAGGGTAATAATTCTAAAACCTTGCTCTAACACCAGCTACCAAGTTGCTGGGATGGCTACAAACTGCCTACCAGGAGGTGATGGTAGGGTGAGCGACCACCCCTCCAGCTGACATTGCAAGAATGCAGAGATTTCTGAAGGAGAAAGAGAGGTGCGGGAGGAGAAAAGAACCTGCTGGTTTATAGGCTTTTAAAACCAAATCAGCAGCCTCAGCCACTGCAAGCTGGCTGTGTTCCTGAGGGGGTGGAAGAGAAGGCAGATAGACTTGGTCTATCAGATGCGAGCAGCCTATAAGCTGCATAAGCACCCAAACTACTCTGTCATTTTCAGCAAGCAGCTTCTGAAAGTCTGTCATGTTCTCCTGATGTGTTGTATGCAGTACCAGTGCCAAAATGCTGCTCCATAGGCAGATGCCACAGTTCAGGTTGGTACCCAAGTGCCTCTAAGATTGTAAGAGTTAGTCTTTCAGGTTGACAAGATACATGGCAGATTTTTAGTCCATCTTGAATGCTTCTTGGTGAATCCAGCTTGTTTTGTTCCTAAGTTTGGAACACTTTACAAAATCCAGCATTGATGAAAATGCTTTGAAATTAGTTTTAAAGAAAACTAGTTTTGAGCAATGTTCTTAAATGATAATACTGCCTAGTTATCCTAGTGTGTGTAGGCCTAGGTGCTGTGTCAGCATATGAGCACTGCATGTGGTATGTTTGTTCCCTGTGCAGAAGTAGCTTAAAGCTTACTCTACATGGCTAGCTGTGACTTCCTCTTGTTTGGATAAGTCTTTGCCAGGTGTAGAGCTGGAATTGTGGCTGTCCTTTCTTTAACCTTGCTGTTATGAAGTGAAGCATATGAGAGTGGCTGTTCTTACAGTTAAGAACATTTTCAGTAAAACTCTGAGAACTGAGAAAATATGGTGTCAGTTTTGAACAGTTTCAGGAAGGGTTTTGATGATGCAAAAAAGGCCCTGAGGGTTCCTGAGGAGAGGATAAACGGCATCATGAAATGGTTGATGTTGGTAGCGAGTAGTAAGGGTGAACAGCGGATGCTACAGTGATACCATGAGTTCACTGATGTTGATGGTCAAGTTGAATTTGAAGTGTAAAGTCTTCCTATGAATGGGAAGTTGCAGCGGGAGATGGAGAACTGGTTTTGTTTTAGCTGGGGTTGAAACCTTATTTTGAAAATGCTTAAATTCTGTGAAGCAGAAGCCCTCCTTGTCAGCTGTCTCTCCCATTTAGTGTGTTGCACCTCACAGGTCTGTGGGTGGTGTTAGCATTGGGGACCACAGACAGGCTGAGCCATCAGATCATCTGCTGCATGCCTTCCTTCCCACTGCTCCTGCCAGCTGTTCACAGGAGCTACCAGGCACAGGTATGGACTCAGTCCAGGGCATGTAAAATTAAATGAGTAGAGAACTGAACTGTTGGTGTTTAGTTGCCCAAACAAAAGGAAATGAAGGAGTTAAATGAGGGTTGGGAAGGCCTTCAGCTCACCTCTGCCCCATTCCTGCTTCTCCACCCAGAACAACTGCTCTGGGGCCTCTTGGCCCTTCATTCCTCTTTTCTTCTTGTACAAATACCTTGCTTCCTGCTGTCTAACCAGCCAGGCTTGAGGAAAGTATGTATTTTAAATGGCCGGGATGTCAGTACATTGTCAAAATGATTAAGAGTTGTAAGGGATGTAATTTCTTTAAAAGAATTCAAACTGCAGTCTTCCCCCTGAAGAAGGGCATTACTTACCCACCCGGGTTTATCTGTCTTTCTGTATGCTTTATCTGCTTGTGCATATGTTTCTCTTGCTCCTTTTTTAAAGTACTTTCTTGATGAATTATATTTCAAAAGGGAAAAAGTCCTTGTCTGTAGGATTTTATTAACCAAATACTACTTTCTCTTTACTAGAAAAAGTGACAAACTTGTATAGTGTTGAGGAGGCTATTTAATTTTTGAGTCCATGTTTAAGTAATTGAAAAATTTTTGGTAAGGCAAAGAAATTAATTTTACTTGGAAGTGAAAAATTAGAATGAAAAATTGAAGACTTTACTAAAAGGAAAGCTTTGTGGATTTCAGTGCGGAAGGTCAGAAGTTTAACGGTAGTTTAGGCCAGATTTGGAATTAAAACTGAAATGGCTTAGATTCCATGTTCAAGTCCACATCTACCTTAGATGCTACCTCATTGCTTTGATTGGAGATTGATGTATATTTTTATTGGCAGCCTTGTAGGGATGTACTGTTGCTCTCACTTACTTAATTGTGAGAAAGGCTGTGCAGTTTCTGGATTAGAATTCCATGAAAAGGTAAAGAAATTTCCAGGTCTATCACACTTCTATTTCCTTATGAGCTAGCTAAGTAGACTGCAGACCACTCATTTTCCCCAGTGATGTTTTTTATTAAGTACAGCACAAACCATATAAAGATTTTGTACTGGAAAATAGAAGGGGCAAAGTTTTATTTTCTCAAGCTTAGTCATCCTGATGCCATTGTGTATTGTTTTCTACCACTAACATGATATGAATGGCAGCAAAGGGCAGGTACCTCTCTAGTTTAGCTCAGGTTTGGCTTCCTGATCTTGTAGGAATGGTGGTGTATCAGCTTGGGGGTGTGGGATGGAGATCTGAGTGACTCTGTCACTTTGGCTTGTAGGAAGGGGAAGTCCTATCCAAACTGTTTCAGCTGTGACGTGGCTCTGTGGGGTTCTCACACAATACAAGGAAGGAAGAAAAGGGAGAAGAAGATTGCTGGGATGGGAAGGGCATGATGGTCGTGTAGGAATTGGGTTGCTCCAGAAGGTGGACTGGCTCAGGGTAAGCTTTCATAAAACAAAAGGGAATTGTGAAGACTGGTGGCCTTCATGTAGGGTGGATCCTTGGCCTCTATTTAAAGCTGCAGCTGAATACTGGTCAGTTATTCTGGTAAATGGTGGCTAGAAAGTGAAATGGGACTAGCTCTTTTTCTGGTTTCCTGTCAGATGGAGGTAGGCAGGAAATAAATCTAGCCTTTAAAAATAAGGATTCTAAACACAGTTTAAAGTATAGAATTTGCAGGAAAATAATGGCTTAGTGTTTTGCTGAGCTGCTGGAAGACTTCTATACCCCATTGGCAGCAGGGTGGGTGGAGTAGGTAGGTAAAGCATTCCATCTGTGACACGATTACAGAGTGCCTGTGAGGTGCCACTTCCTCACAGAAGCAAAAGGAAGTCCTTCACTGTAGTGAGTACTATTGCTGCTGTAGGGGGGCAAAGAAATGATGGGGAGGGCTTCTTAACCTTTCAGCCATTTTAATGTTGCTCGCTATGAGAGCATTAACTGGGGAGAGGACATCTTATGCCTTTCCATTCCTGTGCAGTGCTGGGTAAAATTTGTCCACTTAAAAGCCTCAAAGGAGCAAGCGTATAAATTGCTCAGTGCTTTTTCACATGCATGTGCAGTTCAATTGTGCAATAGCTTGTAAACTCTGTTTAGTTAACTTTATGGCATTAGCATGGAGGTTAAAAATGTACAACTTCAGAGTTTTTTGGAATGGGTGGATCTGAAAAGGAGCAAAGATATTCCATAGTATTTAGATGCCTAGTGTTACCAACTACAAAATATACTTGTTAGTATGTTTTTTTGTGATGAACTAATCCATATGGAGATTAAGGCAGAAAATAAGTTGCGAAACACTGGAGTTCAGTCTAAGTGTTGTTGCTGCTAGACACTTACGCATATTAACATATACAGGTCCACCTAGACCTGAAAGTGGTCAAAGCGAAATGCACTATTAAAATCTGGACATTTAAAAGTATTCATGTATCTGCTGGTCCTCATTTGCCTTACATAAGGGCAGGGGAAATCAAGCAGACTCAGAAATTTTCACTCATTTGTGTAATGGAAAGTAAATACAGCCTTTTGTTATATTTCTCAGTAACACTTAAAGAGTAATTTTCAAATTTCTGAAGATAGTCATTCTTTCAAGACATTATTTGGGGTTCTTAGTTTATTTTAAATTACTAGCATTTTTCCAGTCAGCAAGATATAAATCTTCCTTGCAGTGAGTTGCAGCAGTTACTGATGGACACCACTGAGTGCTTTTGTCTCAGCAAAGTAGATATTTCATGTCAAGGCTTGATTTGTTGTTTTTTCAGTGAAAGCAACTCATCAAATCCTACCTAAATTATCCCAGAATGTAATGCTTCATGGGAACCTCACCCAAGCCATAACAGGTAGTCAGACAAAACCAGGCTATCACTTCTGGTAAATAAAGGATCTAAAATGAGTTCTGGATCTCATTCTATTTTCTCTCCATGTCAAGAAAAGGAAACTTGTCTAAAGCTGATGGCATACAGTGATTTTTAGCTAGCAGTGCTGCTTACCCCAGTCTGCTACTTGTTCCCTACTATTTGTGCATCATTTGGTCCATCATCAGAAAAAAAGATCTGGTTTAAAAAAGTAACCTTTCACAGTCATTTTTTGCTTCTTTTATTCTTACCCAGTTTCTGATTGAGTTATGTACAATATGCAAATGTTTAATTTACGACAAGGTGGTACTGAATAAAGTGCTAAGCAGAGCTGTTTATTTTGGCAACTGTGGCAGCCTGTCAAACCAAAACATTTGAAAATTACATGTTCACAAAGGTGACAGATGGGGGTTTTCATTGGGGCTTGTTGAAATCAAAACTGCAGTTTGGTCCTTTTGCTGCATCATTTCCTCTTTCACAATCCAGAAGGAAGTTACAGCTTATGCAGCTCCCGAAGGTGCATCTGCACCCACAGCTCTTTGACAGGCAGGGTCCAGGCAGTTACTCCAAGCTGCTCACAGCACTGAGGTGCCCAGTCAAGCCCAGGCTGGTACCCACTGGTCCTGTCTCCACCGCTGTGACATCATTAAATATGAGCTTTCAACTAGCTGAATTCTAAAGCATCCCCATGTGTTTTGTAACGTAGATTATTCCGGAGATAGTCTTACAAGTGAAGTTTTTCATGTGAATATTGTTGCAGATGAGGAACCTATCTTTTGATCTTGCTTGTTTCAACAGCTTTAGTTTGCTGCAGCCAGGCAATGCCAAGTATGAACATTATTTTCTTGAGAGAATTTTTTTTTCTGAACCACAGAGCTCTCAAAGGAAGTTTCTTGATATTCCTAATCCATTTGAATAACAAGTGAAAAGATGCAGAACTTAAAATTCTAGGAAAATTTGGGGGTTTTATTGTGTGGGCTGTGTTGTGTTTTGTTGGGTTTTTTTTTTGTAAATGGGGATAGGGATATTAGGTTTTTTGGTGTTTTGTTTTGTTTGGTTTTTTTTCTGCAAAGACACAAAATGCACATTGGTATTAAATATGATGTTTAAAAACATAAAACAGAGCAAGGTACAACACTGTCATGGAGGAGCTGGTATGCATAATTAGATTTTGATAGTGAAGGTTCTTTTGGTCATACAGTCTCTTAGTATAAGTAAAACCCTAACATTTCTATAGAAGAAGACAAATAATTACTATTCCGGCATATTCTTTTCCACTCTTTTCCAGGTTTTTTTTTATGTTTCTGTATGTGTATTGTTTTTGACCCATAAAAATTTTAAGCCTCTTTTTAAAATTAATCTAGATATTAATAAAAGTTCTAGCATGTGCACTGGGCTATGACTACAGCTTTCACAGGCTGGAAGCATGTCTTTTAGTGAGCAGCTTTGAGATGTTTGGAGAAAGGAGAGGAGAGCAGAAGGATCCTGTTTCATTGCATCAGTAATGAACTGGCAGCAGATGATGTTTTCTGATACTAGCTTATCATTTTGTTTCTGCATTGAGTTTCCATGTAGAAGAATTTTATCTATCCTTATAGTGAAAAGGAGCAAGGAAGAGGTTTTTGATTGTTTTTATTTTTCAAGTATGAGCTTATCCAGCTGTTGGAATGTTAGTAGGAGACAGTAGATCTGGGTGAATGATGGCAGATGATGCAAATGGCTGATAATGGTGAAACCACTAAAAACCTGAATGCAATTTGAGACTCCAGCACAGAGAGGAGAGCAGTGAGGCACTTGTATGTGGTGAGGCTTCATTTGGAATCTCAGCTGTAGTCAGTTGATGCTGGCTGGATGCCAGACACCCACCAAAGCCTCTCTCTGTCTCCCCTCTGCAGCTGGACAGGAGAGAGAAAATACAAGGTGTTCATGGGTTGAGATAAGGACAGTAGAGATCATTCACCAAATACCATCATGGGAAAAACTGAATAAAATTAGAGATATTAAATTTATTGCTAACAAGATCAGAGCAGGATAATGAGAAGTAAAATAAACCCTTAAAAACACCGTCTCCCTACCCCTCTCTCCTTCCCAGCTCCACCTCCTACCTACCCCAGGGTGCTAGGAGACAGGAAATAGGAATTATGGTCAGTTCATTGCATCAGGAGTTTCTCCTGCTGCTCAGGGAGAGGAGTCCTTCCCCTGCTGCACTGTGGGGTCCCTCCCACAGGAGACAGTTCTCTGCAAACTTCTCCGATGTGAGTCCACCTCCAACTGCTGAGTGTGGGTCACTCTTCCACAGGGTGCAGTCCCCCAAGGACAGGCTGCTGCAGCAGGGGCCCCTCTCTCCATGGGTCTCCCACCAGGTCACAGCCTCCTCTCAGGCATCCACCTGCTCCAGCCTGGGCTCCACCGTGGGCTGCAGGTGGATTTCTGCATCGCTGTGGTACTCCAGAAACTCCATTTATTTTGTTTAAATCTGTTACCCAGAGGTGTTACCATGATTTCTGATGGGGCCATCCTTGGCAAGTGGCACATCCATCTTTAGATTCAACAGGGATTGGCTCTCCCTGAGACATGAAGGAAGCTTCTGGCAGCATCTCACAGAGGCCACCCCTGTAATCCCTCCCCCTCCACTACTGCCCACAAACCAGGCCATGTAAACCAAAAAAATCAGGTTTAAGAAAAATGGAACAAAGAAGGACTGCAAGGAGAAAAATGAGCATTGTGCAGATGCGGAACTCTTTACTTGAGCACAAGGAGAACTGGGAGAAGAAATGAATGTGTCTAAATGCAAGAGAAGTTAATTTGGGTAGACACTTGTAAAGAATTTTTGGCACAACACAAAACTTTAAAATTGCAATGCATTAAGTCAGGCTAGAAATCACTGTGAACCTCTGTTGGAGAGAGGGATTTGGAGGCATCTTTCCAGTCTCTGAAATTGGGAAGAAAGGTGCAGTATCAGAGCAGTTTGCAAAGCCAGCACCTTCAGTACTCTCAAAAGAACACTTTCCATGTAGTGTGCCACTGTGTGCTGAATTTGACCCAGTTGGATGGTAAGGCTGCCTGTGCTTCTCATTGCACTCTGTTGTGAAGCTGGTTTCCAATGAGGAAATGGTAGAAGATTTTTGTCTGGTATTACTTTTTTCTTGACCATTGAAAACAGTAAAATACTTTGTAATGCCCAATGTGTACCTGCTTGCAGCATGCTTCAAATAGTGCTCTGGATCTGGCATTGTTTTATTCGTATGGAAGGTAAAGTCATGCATTTCACTCTGGTTTTTGGAGAAATAGCTCTCAAATTTCAAAACTGAGTTTTTGAGATGGTTTCTGGTTCGACTGTTCTGGCTGAATCAGAGCAATTTCCAAGTGATTCCTTCCCTCTGCTGGCAGCGGAGAGACTGCACTGGTGTTACCCGAGTTGACCTAGGCTATAGAGGATGCCTTTGTGAAATAACTCTCCAAGGGAATTCATGCAGGCTGTTGTATAAAGAAACTTGTGAGAGAGAATATTTAGCAAAGAGCAGTGATTGTTTTAGTTTCCACTGATTGCTTTTACATTAAAACAATGAGCAGAACAGATGGTTAAGGTGGAAGAGCTATGTAACATTGAAAAACAATCTCTGAAATCATGTGGTTTGGGCGTGGGGTCTGTTTGGAAAAAGTTGGGTTTTTTTTTGTGAAACTAACTGTTACCACCTGGGCAAATTTGCTGTAAATTACTGGAAGTAGCTGGTTGTTGGAAGTCCTTGTCTTTCTGTTAGTCTGTAGTTTAGCTGTGTGTTTCAGTTGACAGGCTCCAGCATTATCATTCTGGATTTATCTACTGATACCTCATTCTAAGTGGCTGTTTTCGTTTTTTTTTTTCCTTCTGTTTTTTAATACCAATATCTGTCAAGTTTGGTGGAAGGATTTTGGCATTCTTGGAGTACTTATCTTGGCTGCCAGGTAGTGCTTTGGAAGCTCAGGGTGCTTGCAAGGTGGTTTATTGGGGATTATGGTGAAATCCTAGCTGCGTGCCTTCCTGATGTACATTGGGAGGGCTTTGCTGCTGAGATACAATAAACATTGAGTTTCTGTACTTGTCACAAAATACATCTGCAAATTGTCTAGATGAACTTGTTGAAGCTGTTGTGCTCTTTATAGCTGCTTTGTGTAGAAGCTAGATCAACAGGGAAAATCAATAAATCTTGCATAGAGATAGAGGCTCAGTAGCCATGCGTACATGCCTTGTGTTTTTAATGTTCTGTATGTGTTTGCATCTTTGAAGACTGCAGCGTGAAAGAATTTTTTTTTTATTCAGTTCTTGTTAAGTTAGGTTTATACCAGACCACACTTGTTTCCTGCAGGGTTATATCACTTTGTGTCTATGAGTTCACCTGTGGAGTCTGTCTGGAAAGACAAATTTAATGGAACCACTGATAGATGCAAATTTTGGCTCTGCAACCAGTATGAGCACCAGTTAGATCACAGCAAGCCCACTTCTGGATTTGAATAAATCTTGCATGAACATGAAAACTGATATATGCTGACACCAACAGGCAGTGAAACATTGAAAATATTTCTGATAGTTGTATGGTTTTAATGAATTTCTTCATATATGTAAGCCATGGTGGAAAAACTGATGAGAACTCTCTGGAATGCATCAGATAATAATAATCAGATTTATTTTATTTGTAATAATAAATCAGATAACAATCTTGTGTAATGGTCTATTGAAACACCTGAAAAATGCAATGCTGCTGCCCAAGTAATTAGATGGATGAAAAGAAGTAAATGGCTGGCTGATACATCTTTTGAATGGGTTATAAAACCTTTATTTATGGCAGGAAGTTGAGCTTCTTCAAAAGATATATGCTTATCTAGTGAGTGCTGTAAAGATCCTGGAGAGTGACCTCTGTTCTCACCAGCTGCCAACTTTTGCTCTCTTTCCTCTTCCCTTTCCTGGATGAGTTTCCTTTCCACTGTCAGGAGATTTTTAAAATGCAATTTCCTTTTCGCAGTGATCCTTTGGCATGTACTGTTTGTAGTAGCACTCTGAAAAGGTTTATAGAATCGAAGACAAACTTGATCACATTATAGATTGTTCATCAGTGGCATTCAAGTGAAAATTACTCAATTGACAACTTTTCTTATTTCTCTTGTCTTGAAGTGTTTGTCTTGTTTCTCTTCCTGGCAATGTTTAATTGACGAGGGGGGAGACTTCCTTGCAGGAGGATCTTTGTAATTTTGTCATATCCTTTTGTCTGATTAACTGCTTTAGAGCAGGTAGTAGATTTCCTTGAGAGCTGTCCATGTTTTGCTTTGCTGTTGTCACTGTTTTCAGCTAAGACACTTAAGACGAGGTTGAACCTTCATGACACGTAATTTACAGCTGGCTTCTCAGTTCCTTGCTATGCTGTACATGGCTAGAGAGGGGACTGAAATATATTCAAAGCAGTGAATGGTCATGGGAAGCTTTGTTGCTTGTGGCTTGCAGAAGTTCTGGGCTAGCCTATGTTACTCTGTTATTCAACTGTGATTCTAGCACAGTGGTTTTGAAGACAGAGCTCAATAGCTTTGTGCTTCCGTTATATGAACAGGTTTGATTGCAAAGTGGAACAGTTGTGAAATTTGGAAGTATAAAAGCATGTAGTAGTTATCTTACTGTTGCACTGGTTTTTACCAAAGGTTTTGGAAGACACCCTCCCATTCCTTGAAGTAGCATAAGAGATTTTGTTCTCCCTTTTCTTAACTGTCAAGCTCTGTAAGTAAGGAGAAGAGAATGGAGATTAAGACTTTATCTGCTTTTCTTTCCTTTTTTCCTCCTCCTCTCTTTGAATGGAATTTGGTTGGGGTGGAGGGAAAAAGATCTAATCTTTCTGAACCAGTAGAGTTTCTGTGTGTGATGTCATAGGACTCAGGTTTACTCCAATTACAGCTTTAATGTTTCAGTTAAACCTGTGTACTGTGATGGATAGACTAAGAAGTGTTTTGATGCCATGTTGGTGTCCAAATGCTTGTGTAGGAAGTGACTAATACAGCTGGGCAGGTAGGGCTGCACTAATGAGACCAGAAAAGAAGGGGCTTTTTTTAATAACAGAGAAGCTCTTGCTACCCAAATTACAGAGTTCATCACATAGCATTAAGAAATTTAGTGTTGCTTTGGCTTACTGTTGCTCGCTACTTACATTTTAGAAATTGTTCTTTGGGGGGTTAGGTTTGCAAACCCAAGCAAACAAGAAATTGCTCCTAGATTTGTTTCTTTTTTAACTGGAAAAACAGAATTAAGAGAACAGTTCGGTCATACTTGTCCTATGGTTACCAGAGTGAAAAATCCTTGGAATCATGCCTTACTGTGGCTCCAGTTCAAACTACTTTAAAAACCAGTTTTGCCTTAACTCTTGGGGAAAATATGTTGCTTTTTGGTATTGTTTCATATGAAACTAGCTGCAAACCTGTAGCATTCCAATTTTTTTTTTTTCCACAAAAACTGTAAGTTTGGGGAAGTAGTACCTGATTGTTGAAATTTCCTTGAACCTGAATTACACTGATTATGGTAATAATGTGAATATGATGATAATTAAACTCTCATACTAAAGTTAAATTACAGCTCATATAATGAAAGTGGAAGTATTTACATTTTGCATAACTTCCTTTCTTCTTTCATGTTCTCTTTTGGATTTCTATGTTTGAACTCATGCTGTTAGGTCCTCTCTGCTCTCCGAATTTGCACCCCTCAGTAATTGCAAAGTTCCTGGAATATAGGCAGAATTGTGATGCTCCCATCTTTAATGGGGGCTAAGTAAAAGTTGTGGCCTACTCATGTGGACTTTTTTGTTGTTTTTTGTTCCACTTTTCTGGTTATATCTCAAGCAGTTTCTGCAGGTTGGCCAGGTTTTCTTTGCTATATTGCACTCTAATTTGCAGTTTAATGGGTCTTTCCAAGGGTCTCTTAAAAGTACTTCTGTTTTGTGGTAGTCAGTACTGCATGTATGCTGTTTGTCTAGTCTCGTGTAGGATGTGAATCCAAGATCTTTCATCGTAAGATATTTGTCTGCTATCGTAGCCAAGGAGGAAAATCATGTGAAGTCCCTTGTGATTTCGGCAAGGGTATTTTTAATTTACTAAAATTACCATTTTTTGGATCACAGGTGCAAATTTCTGGTATTACAATTGAAGAGTCCTAACACAGACTTCTAGATTTTTTTTTTATTTCTTCCAGATGGAGATGTTCCATCCTGCTTGAATCTATGGGGGAAATCCTAGTAAACTGTTAATTTTAAGAAGAATCCTGAGCATCAGCTTTGGAGAAACCCACTTACTTGGTTGCTTCTGTGGTTAAAAATACAAAACAAAATAACAAAACAAACTAAATAAATAAAAGGAAAAACCCCACATAACCCCCACCTCAAGAAATCACATTTAGGTTATTTCACTAAAAATCTTCAGTCTTTCAGTGACTGAGTGAGGAACTCAGTGTTGCAGGATATCTGTCTTCATGTTTACAAATGTACACAGGTAATATGCTGTGGTGGATTACATTGCATGGGACAGGGCATCTTGTTTTTGGATGCTGTGCCACGACATGGTGCCTGAAGGCAGCCTGCACTCCAGTGAACATCCAGTAAGGCTTCTGACGCAGAGGGTGAGGGCTGACTGGCTTGGTGAGGAATGAGACCAGTGTGGTGTGTGGGAATCCTGGCACAGAGAGACCAGAAGGGATGCAGGGAACAGAGGCAGCAGAGCAGAGGAGAAGCTGGGTGCTTGCAGGCTGCAGCTGAGGCTGCAGGGCTCTCCTTGCTCTGCCTGGGATGTGATCTCTCCTGGCACATATCTCCCTAGCAAGCTGATTAGCATGAGGTAACTGCCTGCTACTCCTAGTAGTTATTCCCTTTGATCAAGAGTTTTTTTTTTTCTCCATATGTGATGGAGTGATTTCCACCTTGCTGACAAAAGTGTGTGAATGCTCTACCATAGAAATGTTTTTAAGGAGTAGAGGATTATTACAACTTTTATGAGTCTAGGAGGCATGAGATGAGAGAGAATAATGTAATAGTGAAGGTTGAATAACTGTGTTGACAGTTTTTCCCTTTCTGGTATTATTAGAGGCCTCCAGGATGATCCCAGCCAAGTCCCTGGGGACTTCTCACAGATGACTATTTATTGCAGTGATTTGTGAACTCACCTTTGGCACTCAAAATCACTAGGAGCTGTGCTTTGAGGTCAGTCAAGCTGCTGTTAGCAAAAAGACATTCTTTACTTGCAAGACATTTATATTCTATTATGAAAAATGAATAATTTTCTTTAGAGGTTTGGTGTGCAGAAATTGCTGAAGGGACACATTAAAAAATGCTTTCATGATCTGTTTTATCACTCTTTCTGTGTAGACTTGTTGGCTAAGTTGTTCTTTCTTATTGATTACAGTTTTGCAAATGAGAAATCAAATGGAACTGTAATTTGCACTTTTAAGCATAACCATTTGTATTTTAGAGACACAAAATGTGCAAGTGTATGGAAATTAGCGTTGTTATGGGATTTCATTTTTTTTCCTAGTTTTAATAATGTTTATTGCTTTCTTGAATTAGTTTTGTCAGACTTTCTCATATGTATAAAGTTGTTCATTGTGCAAAATTAGCATAATTATTCTGCATATGAAAACATGATATGTTAGTTATCAATTGGGGGTATCATTGATCAGTTGGAAGATTCAGGCACTTATCTATTCCACTTGAACTATATGTAAGTCTTTTCTTTGGTCTTCTATAATTCTTAGCATACGTACATTAAGATATTTTACTAGACATGTATTTCAGTACAGGTTGAAAGAAGACTCCAAAGACCTCATTATTTAAAATTGGTTTATAATTAGGTTACTCTATGCATAAGAATACAGCTAATTATTACTTTTGCCTTTAATAAAGATCTTTTGTGAAATACAAATTATTTAATAAAATGTTCTTAAACTTGACAATGCCTTACCATTGCTTGTCAGGAAATGATTTGTGGATTTAACCATCAACATCCTTTGGCTTTTTTATCTTGTCATTTTTACCTGAGTGGTGCAGTTTTAAAAAGTTATATTTTTACAGAATCATAGAATGGTTTGAGTTGGAAGAGACCTGAAAGATAATCTAGTGCCTAGATTATTCCCTGCCATAGGCAGGGATGCCACCCACTAGATCAGGTTGCCTAGGGCGCCATCAAGTTGACCTGGAACACTTCTAGTGATGGGGCATGCACAGCTTCTCTGAGCAACCTGTTCCAGTGCCTTACCCCACACCATTGATATTTTAATACAGATTCTAACAGATTTATTTACTTTTTTCCTCGTTATTTGGGTGAATTAGCCTGTTTTCAAATGAAATTTGACCAAAAAAATTAGTCTTTTATGTGCTCTTTCAGCTGTTTCAATGATGCCGCCTTCAGTTTATGTAAGGAATACATAAGTGTGTGAGGGAAGAAAATCAGAGTGACTTTGATTCAGTTAACCCACTGAATTTCAGATGTGCCATCTTAATGTTAACATTTTTAGTTACTTGGTACTATAAGTTTAGTAAGCCTCTGTATTAGTAGGAGATTATGTAGCTGCTCAGGCACAGAGTGGGACAGCCAGGTGAACATAAGGGACATGGGGAAGTGCCAGGGACGAGCTCTGGAGGGATGCTTCTGCCATCCCTCCCTATCCAGTTGTAAATACAGATGTGGGCAAGTCTGAACCTGATCTCTTGCCACCAAGAAAAGTTCTGAGACGTGTTTTAACAAGTACTAGACATCATAGTGATTGGGGAAAGTCCTTTCTTGGCAAGCATCAAGCTGATTTTCTGTCCTGCTGTACTTTCAGAAATTCTAAGCTTTTATTATTATTCTTCTATAGGTTCTAAAACCTAAAGTGTATTGCTGTGGTGGGGAAGAGTCAAAAATAGACACACATGAACAGAAATTCTAAAATTGCCAAGTTTATTAGAAAACTAACAGACCTATGTTTGTTCTCAGGCAGCAGTGTTTTGATTCTTAGAAAGAAATGTGAATACAGCTCAGAATTTTGTTCTGCAGCAGAATGCCACTCATTTTCCTTGTTGCAGGGAGCACTGTGAAATGTATATAAAACTTATCTGGATTTTTGGGCATTCTCTCAAAGCCACAAAAGTCACAAATACAAATATTTCTGCCTTTATTTTGCACAGAAAGTGTGCTTTGGCGCAGCAGTTTCCTGCATAGCAACAACAGCAGCTTTTAGTGGCAGCTTCTGTTGTTTGGTGCTGGTTAAAAAGACTTTACAGAGTCATCACTGGATGAAAATGTGGAGCAATTGGAACAATTCAGAGGCGTGCCAGCCTGTATGTGTATTACTAAAGTCAGGAAAAGTAGGTGGATTCAGAAAATTTTGAAGACTCGACTTTTTTCCCCATCAATGTCAGGCAGAAGGATGTTATTTTCCAGGGGAAAACTACAGGAGAGAAAAGATGCAAATCATCGGAAAGGCAGGGTTTCCTAGGAACGGCTGATATGGGTCCCTCTTCTTTCTTTTTCCTGGATTTTCAGTTCTTGTCTTCTCCCTCCCTCCCTTCCCTTTCTGAGGTGAATCACTGCAGCTACCCAGGCCTCTAGAGATGCTTGTTTTGGTGTTAAATGGTGGTCAGTGATTGCTTAACCATAGAGAATAATCACAGTGGGCAGATCTGGAAGAACTGATGGGTTATTTTTCTAAAAAACAATAGTTCTTATCCCATTAGAAATCTGAAACAAAGCTAGTATTTTGGCTAGACAGGTCAGTGTTTGGCATCATGCGGGGTGTTTCCATTTCAATGAAAATAGCAATGAAATGTAAATCAGATACTTTTGAAAAGTTTTCTCATCGTTGCTAACAATCATTCTGTTTATCTGCTTGTCTCTTTGTCAAATCTGTTGAGCCTTTCTTTCTGGTCTGGCAAAATCTGGAGTTGGAAATGTATGTCCTTGTGTACAAATCCTCCTGTGTTCTGTTACTGTGCTTTGTAACTTCTATTCCTGTGCTGCTTCAGTTCCTACTTAGTAGCCCTTCTCCCACTGAGGACTATATAAATTCTTTGGAATTAATTAATGAAACTAGAATTTCCTCAACTGGTATTGAATTCAATTGCTGTTAGAGTCTGTGGCTTCAGAAATTAAGATGCATATAGTTGACTTGATACCTTCTTCACCTCACTTCACCTGCCCGCCTCCTGGTTCCGTCCTTTCTGGTGGTGGTTTGAAAACTTACCTTCTGGTACTGCAGAAATGCTTCTAGAAAAATTCAGTATGACACATCAGTTTTTGCTGCCCCACAGAAGTTTAATGCTGGCAGAATTGGAGTATTCCAATATCTCACAACCTGTTCATAATTCTTCAAACCTTCATAGTCAATAATCTTTGATTATTCTGGTTTTGGGTTTTGGTTTATTGCAGGGGGTGATGTTGAGACAAGTTTGAATTACTTTTGTTTGTAAAGAAGTAGCCAGTACCTGCAGAAATAAAAAGTAGTGGTTTTCTTCTGATTGTAAGCAGTTTCTCCTACCATAACCATTTTTAACTTGGAGTCTCCAGACGTAACATCTTTACTCTTGGAATAGAACAATGAAACATATTTAGTAAAAACTTTTTGCGGTGTATGTCAAGTTAATGAGGTGTCCTGTTCATAGTATATCTTTTAATAATCATTGTTTTATTCTTATGGTCAGCTGCTTCACAGTGTTTTGTAGCATATATGACAGTTGTTCATAGAGTTCCTCCCTGCTTCTTGGTCCAAAGTTGCTGAGGTTACCTATTAACTTAGTTGTTTGATTACAAGTAATGTATTTCTTCATCTTGAAAAACCTACTTACTTTATAACTATTCCTCTTGCTATAGCTTTACAGATAAGACTCTTGTATCCTTCAGGAGATAAGTGAGAGGAGAGTAGCAATTGTGCCAACAGAAGTGGAAAGCGTGAAGACTCTCTGAAGGGCTCTGGGGTGGGTGTTAGGGCAAATGTTGAGCTGAGACCTGAAGCTCAGTGAAGGGTTTTTGTGCATATTGCTGTACATTTTAAGTACTTGTGCAAAATGAGAAAATATTCATTAATACTCATAAACCTAATAATCACCTAGCTATAACAAAATACAGGCTGCTTTCTGAGAAGCAGAAATTCTGGCACCTGTGTAGAAAACACTAATACTTTGAATTGTGTGGAGGCAGTGATTAAATGTACCCCTCCAACCCTGGTGCTGTAGCTGCCATTAAGTTTTTGTTTTTTACTGAGAGGAGCTGCTGAGCACATTTTGGGCTTGTAGCTTCCTATAAGTAAACACAGTTAACACGAGATGTGTTTGGTACTTGATCTGAAGGTATAGATTGTCATGACAGGTAAGACAACTGGTGGCCTGCTACTCTGCAAGAGTCTCTCCTTGTCTGTGTGCTTCCCACTTTTCTCTTGGGTCATGAATTAGTGATCGTGTGTCACGGGGGGAATTAATTCAGCTGCTACATCACCTAGAAAACTAATTTAAAAACACTTCAGTCTCCTGTGTTAGCTAACTGAAACTTCTCTCCTTGCAGCCATACAATTGCTCTTCAAAGGAGACATGAAGAAGGGAAAGCAACATCGACTTCTTCCATAAATTTTTATCCATTAGTCATGGTGCAGTCTGAGATAATGTTAGTCTTGGCTGACTGTGACCTGATGGAGTGGCTGAAGGAGTCTGAGACCAGGGGAAGGATACTGGGAACAGCTGGAATGGGAGAGGTCTGGCTGGACCTGCACCCTAAACCTTTCAGGTCCTTATAGGTGTTTGGTGACTCAACTGGGGACCTTGGGTTACACTGATAATACAGGGTAAACCTGGCATACCATCCAGAAAGAGAAGTCTGTGTCGGTTGGAGTCCTCTTTTTCCTTTCTCTTCCAGGTCAGTCTCTAACCAGCCAAAAAGGATGATTGCAGGTATCTGAATTTAATGATAACAAGAGTTATTCCCACCTTTCCATATTCATACACTGTCTGGGACTGCTGTTACTCTCAAAGTGATTAAAAACTTAAGGCAGGGAAAGGAAACTTCTTTTTATCTTATGGTGTTTTTATAGTTGTTTTTTTTTTTCTCCTATATTTAAGTCTTTTCACAGCTTTATCTGATACAGCAGTACTTTTGCACAAATCAGATTTCCTCCTCACTATTAACACTGAGGTTTTAGCCCAGAGTCTAACCTGGAGCACTTGACTTACTCTATTTTTGTTGTTCATTTTTGCCTCATCACAAAAGCAGGCTGTCAGAGCACAGCATTACCTTGCAACATCTTTGTTGAATCTATATCAACATTTTGAAATAGGAAAAGATTTGTAGTAAAGATTTGTCATGTTATGTTGTACTTTTCTCTTAAACATAGATTCACATATATAAACAGCGGATGAGATAACTAGTAGTGGGCTTGGTTTGTTTTGTCTTTATAAAGAGAATTTGTAAAAAATGAGAAGTTGTAGTTTCTTCCCCTGTTGTAAACCTGATGCGAAAATGAGTATATTAATAGCATTGCCAGCTGATAGAACTGCCTTTAGGAATTTATATGAACTTGCTTAATTTTTTCTCTGCTTTAGGAGATAGTGGTGAGTCGAATATATTGTTCTAAACACAGCTGTAGTTTGATTTTCCTGGTATACACCACCTATATTGTCTGCTCCCCCCCCTTGTTTTGCTGTTTCTTGTGGTTTTATGATCTAGAGATTATAGCTGATTTTGACAAAATCTGCAGCAATCCATATACAAACTGTCTCTTAATCAAGCTCAAGTTCCAGCTTCAGCAGGGACCCTATTCTGTCAGATTCTTGGATAAACTGACCTGACACAATAACAACCCCAGAATTACAGCCAGAGTTTGTCATCAGGAGAATTAACTCTAATAGTTTGGCTGCTTAATAAACTGTTTAAAAATTACTGTGCACTAGATGAGTGCAGCACACAGGATTAGATCAATGGGACAGAATTGTGCTTTCAACTTTGATAAGATGATTTTTTTTCTTCTGTACTATAGGTTTCTGCCGAGGTATCTTAGGTAACAGTTTAACTTTGTGGTGACGGGTAATTTGCTCACAGCTGGAGTGACACTTGACTTCAGTTCTGCTTCTCCAAGTATGGATCAGAATCACTGTTGAAGCTTTTGCCTTAGCTTTCTGGAGAAGGCTGTTTGTTTATCTTGTATGTTTGCTCCCTTGTATGTTTGTATGGTGGCTGTATCTGTCATTGCATTAAATGTGAATTGAAATGTGGTTTCAGCTTACAATGCACTGTGAAAAATAACTTGTTGAAATAGTGTGACATTGCAGTTATAGCATAGTATCCAGGGTTTGTCCAAGTGATGGCATGTGGGGAGAAGCTTGAAAGTTTTTTTTGCATTTGCCTTTCCCAGGTTTATTCCTGAAAATGGGTCAACGTCACTTGAAGCCATGTAAAAGTTACCAATTTTTGTCACTTAGTTTTATCAGCACAGCCTTTCACCAAAACCAGCTGTGATGTGAATTGATACTGGTACAATGAGATGGGTTACTTTTCAGAAAGGCTATTTATAAATCAAAACTTAGCTCTTAGCTCAGGTAACACCTTGTTCACATAAAGAAGTTTATTAAAGTTACCTTGTTTCTAGGGGAAGACAAGTGATGGTATTTTAACCTCCTACATTATACCTTGAATCTAAGAAATGTCTACTATTACTCCTGTCAATGACCTGCCAGTTAGAAAATACTTTTCAGGCTTTCTTCTGCTTTTGCTTGTACCTATGGAACTCTGCTGTTTGTTTATTAAATTCATCAAGTAAAGAGGACACAATTTGGCTTCATGTCTGATAGTCAAGCATAAAAATACCGATTATTAGTACATGAGAAAACTCGCTAACTCAAAACTAGCAAAGGCATGGAAACTAGTTGTAGGTATCTTTCTGAAGAAAAGCAGGAAGGAACAGCTATAAAATGCCTGTCCTTTCTTCTATGGGCTGGGGAATGTAGATGATCAGGTTGGTGAAGAGAGTAGTTGAGATACTTGTGTTAGCAGTTCTGCTCAGTTTTAATATGGGGTCTTTTGGTTTCCTAGGCAGGAGCAACTGCCTGTTTTCCAGCTGAGAAAGGGCAGGTCTCTGGCTTGTTCTGCTGTCCTCAAAGCTCTTCTTTCATGAATATCTTCGGATCTTTTATTAAAAGCAAATGTGTCTTCTAAGGAATAGAAAAAATCAGCATAAGCATACTTATATTGGTAATATGCACACCTGGGCAAAATCAGAAAGCATTTATGCTTTTCCTTCTTCCTTTTATGAATGCTGAGGGCTGTGGGTTTGGGTTAGATTCCTCCAAGGTTTGCAGTTTCTGCCGTTCTTCCTACGTTAACTCCCTCAACTGGGATTTCCCCCTCCCTCTGCCCCCACACACACGTGGGGAGGAGAGGTCAAAGACAGCTTTCACTAACTCTGGGGGCCCTAGAGAGTGCAAGATAAAGCATTCTGCTAGTCAGTCTCTTAGCCTGTCTCTCTGGCAGGCCTCTTTGCCAGAATGACCCAGCTCAATGGGCAGCCACCCAGGTATACCAGCCCTGGTTTTGTCCAGGCATGGGACTAAGCTTTACCTTTGCTCTGGGTTTCAGCTCATTGTGGGTTCCAGAACACCAGAACAGAAAGCACATAACCTCCATACATGCTGGTGATGTGCACTAGGTTTGATGAGTAGTAGCAGGCAGAGGCATGATTTAATGCACTGCAGTTTTTGTAATGCATTGCTGAGATAAAATTGTTTCCTTTTGTAATTCACTCAGTGGAGTAACAGGAGATGAAAAGACAAAAAGGGAGAGCTCTCCATATTGGTAATTGTTCACTTCTTGCAAAGGAGAATGTTAGTATTAATTTGTTTTTCTATAAATAATTTTCTATAAATCCTATCCCTATATGGTGAGGACAAGTAAAATCTGAATGTTTCTATTGATATCACATCCGTGTGAGCAGGAAACATCTAGTTCTGTGGAAGAAAAAAGGAGTAGAAGTATGTGTCACCATGTCATCAAATGAGAAAGCAAATTAGGAGGCCTTTAAGAAAAATGTTTGGTTGAGTTTAGGTGCATTCTGAAGAGTATCTTTCTAGTTTATCCTCTAGACTTTTTTTCGGAGAGTCATAGATATGACTGTGGAGTGACTTCAAAAGAAGTTTGAATGGGAAACAAACAAAATGGTGTGGGGTATTGCTCCAGGTAGCCAAGAACAGTTTTTGCCAGTTAAGGTTTTGGGGTGTTTCTGGGGCTAAAGCCACTCTGGTCTCTTCCCACACAGGTGGTTCTGGCTGTGACCCTCGCTGGTGTGTAGCTGCACCATTCCACAGTGCTCCTGGGAACATGGATGTGTGTAAGTGTGCTCCTGACTGTGGTCCTCAGAGTTATGAATGAAGCTGGAGTCTTGGCCTCTGGCTGAAGTTGTAAAAACTAGATGACCTTTGAGAATTTAAGTTGATACTGTGTTTAAATGTGCATTGTAAAGCATTCAGAAGACTTGCTTTTGGAGCAGAAAGGTTAAACCTTTGATGTGCTGGTGATGGCTTGATGCAGTTGTGCACACTTAAATTCCCTCCTAGCTTCTGCTTTTGAGTGCCTTTCACCTGAAGGATGAGGACTAGCAAGTACTGAAAAGACTCTGAGACTTTGCTGCTTTTTGTGTCTTTTTTTCTGTGTAGACAGTGTGGTAATTAATGCAAAACTCATTGAGAACAAATTGTTGTCAAAACTAGAAGAGGTGATGTGATGTCTGCTCAAGGCTGCAGTGTTTGTGCCTTAGTGACACTCTCTCTGAATGTCACGTGGAGCAGGAATTGTCATGGCTGCATCCGCAAGTGTGGTGCTCGTGAAAGGAGAACAAAGACTCAGAGGACATGTGAAGGGGAGCATCCTCATGAACCCTCTCTGGGTTGGTCTGTGTGAGCTGGTGACACAGTAGAAAGGACTGCTTCAACTTTTAGTAATAGTAAATGGCCTTTAGATGATCTTAATGACAACTCAAATAAATAATTTTGCATGCCTTGTGGATCCTTTTGAGGACAGTCATACATGCCCTGATAAAGACTACTGAAGCCTTTCTCTCCTGAGGAGGGGAGTGATGACTCTTGAGTGATGTTACAGGTGGTTGTCAGAGAAGATGGTGGAGCAACTGAATGAGACAGGCATTCAGGAAGTAATTTATTGCAAGTCTGTTGAGAGATGAATTAAAGAGGGAGTAAAAGTGAAACACTTCATGGAGTATGGTTTGTGAAGTAATGACCAGGCAAGAAGAAGTTGTGTGAGAATGTTCTGTGGAGGAGGTGGCAAACACGAAACAGAAGGTGCTTTTACTTTTGGTAGTAATACAACTTAAGTAGCTCCTGGTCTAATTCCTCTTAAGTTCTAGCTGTTTATTCTTGCTTGTCTTGCAGCAGCACTGGGGATTTGTGCCATTTGAGAGCAAGGAGGGACGATGAATGAACTGAAAAAGATAATGTATTTGTCAGCATTTTTTTTATGAATTTTGATGGAGAATGCCAGGATATCGCTGGCACAAGTCGGGGATCCAGACTGATGAAGTTAGTACTAAAAACACAGAAATGCCTTAAAGGCAGGTGCATAATGTGTAGTAAAAGTTTGAACTGTCTTTGGTTGGCACTTCTTGTATCACGTCTACTTGCATTTCATTTGGTTATCACCTACCACTGTGGAGTTCTGAATCATGGTGATTCCTTCAAGTATTTTCTGCAAATTATTACTGTTTTTTTTAAAAGAAAATAAATTCATAGTGACTTCCCAAATGTACAAGAAAAGTAATTGTTTACTGCTTTGTAACTTACCAATGAAAATAAATGTTTCCAGTGAACTAGAAAGGAATAGGATTTTGCTTATAAATAAAGGGAATTTTAATCCAACTGTTTCATTGAGTATGAAGGTCCTCTAGACTGGACTATCCCTTCCCTGGCATCTATGCATTTCCAGAATATTTTTTTAATGCATAACTTCCTTGGTAATTTACAGGGGATAATGTGGCACGTGGTAAAAATTAAATTTCTCTGCAGAAGTATATATTTGGCGTGGCCACGTTCAGTTTCAGCTTTAAGAAGTTAAGAGCAATTAGGCATGTGCATCTCTGAACTAAGAGCGAAGTTTCAGTTAGAAAATGCTTGTTCATTGATCTGTGTTGTAAAATAGAATGACCCTTTCTTTAAGGAATATAGCTGCAGTACAGCCTGCAAATGTTATATTGCATCCAGCCTGGGGCAGGCCAAATGACAGGTATAAATCAATGCTTTTCTGGTCTAGTTTGAATTTGCTTTCTGTGTAGTTAACAAAGATTTCTTTTAAAAGAAGGCTGAGGGTATGGAAATTATTTTCTGACTTAAAGTATCATGCCATCCATTTCTGTTTTCTGTTGGTGGTATCATTGCTTTCCTGGGCAGTAAGTAAATCAGTGTAGAGTCTCTGTGTGTGTCCTGTCTCTGTTCCCCCCTGCCCTTTCTCCTATCTATCCCCCACCAATTAAAACACTTCTAAAATAAAATGTCAGGAATTGGCAGGAGGAGGTACATACTGTTCTGATAATTTAAATGTTACCTTTTTGTGTGATGAAAAGAGCTAGAGCCTGCTTTCTCAGTTGTAAGCAGAGTAACCCCTCCTGAGATGCTTTACAGAAATGAAGCATAGCTGAGTATAAGAGCTGGATGCTGCCTGACATTTAGCACTGCTGCAGCTCAGCTGCTCTTAGACATAAGAGTCCTTCCTCATGCTGTGAAAATACACCATGCTGTTTTGTTTACCGAGGGCTCTGAAGTTCTTAATACACAGTGGTTTTCTTAAAACTTGGGGGTTTGACATTGTGAGAAGCTCATATTAAAGGGATAAGGCTTTTAAAAGCAAAATGATGATGAAGCAAAATAATAAAACTAGTTATTTGTACCAATATCATAAGAGATTGTTTTATTTTGTGTTTCCTTTCTCATTCTGTAGCATGTCCTGAGTCCAGGGCAGCAGGTAGCCTGATAGGCTACCTCTAAAGCTATACTTCCATCAATTGCTGATGCTAGTGCACAAAGATGGACTGTTTTGGTAGGACAAGGCTCCATTGAAGTTACTGCTAATAAGCAAGCCAGCTCTGTTCACTTCAGTCCCATTCAAAACACAGGAAAAGGCTCAGTCTCTGCCAAACTTGAAAAGCTGAAACTATTACAGAGGTTAAAAATTATTTATTTCAAGTGGGTGTAAAACATATTTTCAAAATAAACACTGAAACCACACCTGACTCTTACCACATATATTAATCATATTCTGTGTGGGCATGAAGTACAGAAAATGTTGAGCTTTGTATTCCTTGGTTTTGTAAATGCATGTTTGTTCTAACTACCATTTAATATAAGCAATGTTTAAGTACTGTCAGATACAATGCACCTTCTCATTATATAGTGCTACTCCATTGTAGCTTAGTTTACTCCTGGCTCTTTAATACCTCCCTAATGCTTAATTAAAAAAAAAATGTAGTCATAGGTGGGATTAATTTGACTATTCACTTCTAAAGTGTACCTATACTTATCTAAACAAAAGCTGATGCTAATGCTAGTGCAATAGCTCTGTGTTTCTGTAGCAAATTGTTCTCTTAGTTCAGTGTGCTTGTGTTCTGTAGTGCTGTACTGATCGTCATCTGCTTTTTTAAGTACAGCTCCTTGGTGCCCTGGGTGATTCTTGAGAACACTCCATTGGTCTATATGCTTGGTTTCAATTTTACATGTTGCTGCAGGTGAATCAGTGTCCTACAGGTATAAAATGTTGGCATTCCCCAGCATGTAGTATGTGAGGTTTGGGGGACTTTTTCATTCTGTTAATTTTTAATGCCTTTGAGTACATTCTCCTCCTGTACTTAACACTCATCCATGTAAAAGCCGAACTGAGCCTGATGTTGTTTGCATGTGGCAGAGCTCTGCCCACCTTTTAGAGCTGGAAATGAAATGTGGGGAATTTCCCTCCTGAGAATGGGTGTATTACTGTGGAGCTGCCTTTGCTCCATACTACAGACAGATGTGCCTCCATCCTGACCTGCCTGTGCCTTGAGCCAAGGCTGCTCAAGGACACTGTGGCGGTGATAGCTTGCTGATGTGCTCTCCACCATGCTCTGATCTGAGACTTGCTGCCAACCGTCTACATGCCGCATTTCTCTCTCTAGCTTATACCTAATCTCTTTGCTCCCCCAAGTTTTAGCTACCTTGCTGAGAGAACCAGAGGTAGTGCAGTAGGAATTTTTTTGAAATCAGTATAAATCTTGGGTTTGATACTATGTTGTTGTGATTCTTCTAACCCTCTGATCCCTGACTGAATTATTCAGTGAGAGTCCATGTGGCTCAGTTGCTGAAGCAACAATGACAGGGTTGTGTTGTGCTGCTTTTTAAGGTTTTGCCATCCTTTTTTAGTGCTGACTTTGTGTCTTCTGGTACCACTCTGCAGCAACGAGATCTGCATCCAAATCTGAGCTGTTTCTGTCTTATTTAGTGTATTGTTTGGCAGGTTTCTCTAATTGATCATGTTAAAGAATAAGCAGTGTGGGGAAATCAAACTTGCCAACCTTCAAATAGTAATTCCTGGAAAGAGATGCTGATTGCACCCTTTTTATCTCTTCATGGCAATATTCAATAAGGAAGGAGTTGGATTGGTGGTCAGCTGTACTTGTGCAGTCAAAACTCACTCGTTCAAGATTACTTGGGGTAGACACAGACATGCTCTAGCTGGGTCCTTGCGGACTCTCAAGATCCAGCAGGGTTTATTAACTTGGGCTCACTGCCAAACAAATGCAATTCTGGTGCTCCCAGACCAAGTAGGATCTTGCTGTTTTGGCATGGAGTCCGAGCAGTTAAAGCCTGCCAAGCGTGAACGGTGCAGATCTGGGTCCAGCATGGTTCTTGGATCCAGGAGCTCTAGAAATATGCTGCAGGTATCTGAACATACGGATCAGCTTGGGACCATCAGGACTCATTAGATCAGCAACAGTTTCTGCCCTGTTAACCTCAAGCTTGTTTGTTTGTCTGTTTTTAGTGTGGTTTTTATTAAGGTTTTTTAATGTTGTTTTGGGGGGGTGTGTTTTCTTTAAAACTTTTACCTCTTGAGTTCTGGGGAAATTTATTAGCTTGATCAGCTCCAAACTCGACTAAAACTTTCTGCATGTGCAGTATGGAATATGAGGAGCTTCTTGAAAGCAGACTGCAGAGGCACTTGAGTGTACTGAGCAAGAACTAGCTCAGGGTTCCTGAGTCAGAGCTGCTGATCCTAAATTGACTTTTAATTTCTCTGTGCTGTGATTCCCAGGTCATTTTTCAGTGAAACAGTATGCGAATGTTTCCATTTTCTGCTTTCTCACAGCCATTGTGAGCTGTGGCTGTGGTGCATTGACCATTACACCCAAGTATGGAGTACTGGGTGGACATTGTTAGTTAGGACTTGTGTTTGGTTATGTGGTGTTTGTAGCCATGGTACATACACTGAGAGAATATGTTTAGTAACTGCAGTTATCAGGGTAATTAGCTTTTCTGTTTGGATTTGAAAATGCTCTCTGGAAAAATTGCAGTGTGCTTGGTGTAACTCCACCGAGCACAAATTAAATAATTTAAAGACAATATGCTAGGTAGCCTCTGGATTGTTACAGTATTTGAAGTTAATTTTCCTCTCAAAATTCACCAATGCTTGCTTAAATTTTCCAAGCAAAAGATGATACAGCTTTTTTTTTTTTTTTTTTTTTTTTGATGGTGAA
>VXBI01014079.1:240010-295781 GCA_013397375.1 Toxostoma redivivum | reverse complement strand
TTTTTTTTTTTTTTTATGTGAAGGTGCAGCTGGGACAAGCGGATATAAAATGCCCCATCACAGAGTGCAGCGAACACCTGGATGAAACAACTGTCCTCTATAACCTGCCCCATGATGACATCATCAAGTATAAATACTTCCTGGAACTCAGCCGCATTGACTCCAGCACCAAGCCATGCCCTCAGTGCAAGCACTTTACAACTTTCCGGAGGAGAGGCCACATTCCTACCCCTGCCAAATTGGAGAACAAATACAAAGTGAGCATGCTTGCCGGGGCTGTGGGTTAGATGGCACTGCAAAAGTAGGACAGCATTTGGTGAGCATTAAATGAATTTTTTTGTTTCACTGGACCTGTGTGTAAGCTGTGATTAGGAATATGAACCTGTAGTACATCATTGATTAAGTATTTGACTTCTAACAGTTGAAGCAGCTGAACTCTTCAGCCTGGTTTGTTTTGTTTTGTTTTTTTGTAGGTGGCATAATTTTTTCCTGACATACATTTTAATTTAAAAAGTGTCTTCTTTCTGACATGCAGAAAATACGATCCCAGTCAGAAGAGACTGGAAAAGGGGAATTACCAATAGCCAATAATTTTAGACACAGAACTTATAAATTTTCCCTGGAACTCTGGGTGAGTGAGTTCTGGGCATTTATCATGTTAGGCTGTTGGCATTGCTTCTTCCTTAGTAATAGACCTGTTGCGTGTCCTGCTTGTTGATTCTCATTTCTTCACTCCCTTACCAGACATTATACATTTCTGTAGTCTCCTCATTCATAATGCAGAACTTTGAGAAATAGAGGGGGGAAAACCCCAAATCTACAGCATTTCTTTTCATAGAAGAGTTGCTTGTATTTTGATTTTAATCAAAGATAAAAGCAAGAATTTAGAATAAGCTTTGAGCTGCTGAAAGTCCATCTAAGTTCCAGAAGACAACAGTTGTCTGCAGCACCATGTTCTGTGATTGTTTTCTATCCGGTTATTAGATTTGTTGTGGTTAATTTCGTGATTGAGCTGGCCTTTCCTGGACAAACCAGTTCTCAGTAGGAGTTTAGATGACTGTTTAGATAGCCCTAATTACACAGCATAGGATTCAGCCCAGTATGAAGATTAAAAGGTGGAAGGTTGTGTATTCATTGGAGTTGAAAAGTTGGTAAAGCTAATTCTGAGCTATGAGCTATTTGTGCATATCTGTGTAGGGCATGGATTACATGCCACACTCTGTCAGAGTCAGTGTTTTCAAATTTTTGTCATCTTACACTGAGGTGAAAAAAATTTGAAACGGAGAGTAAAATTCCTTCTGCCCAAAGCTATTCTCTTTCACCCATCTGCTTCATCATCACCACATATCAGATGTAATCCAGGGTAGATCAGAGCTTGTAATGCTTTGGCAGCCACCTCTTTTAAGGTGTCAGAGGCTGTTAGTGTCCCACAAGTGTGGGTCATTAGTGCTGAAGCTGTTGTATCACAGGCCTGCCAGATCTGACAACATACCTCAGGATATAACCAGTGCTGTTTTACGAGTTAAAATGTCCTTAGCTGCCCTACAAACCGCAATGGGAAGGAATGGGAGACTGTGTGCAAGCCAGGAGCAGTTCACTGGTCATATGGCAGTTCTGTGTGTGTCTCTGATCTGCAGAGCTTAAATCTCCTGGCAACAGACTCTGGCAAAATGTATCCTTAGAGCTGAGCCCAGATGTTGTGTGCAAGAATGTCTAGTTGATGCTAGACAGAAATATAATTGGGACAATGCTGGCAAGCAGAATGGGTGATCATGGTTCACAGGACTTCAACATACTCCTTGAACTTCAAGTGTACGTTGAACCTTCTGGTATAAGTACAGTTTTAGTGATTATTTTAAGCTTCGCACAAGGAGAAGTTTTGTTGCAGGGAGAAGCTTTAAAAAGATGACTATATATGATATGGAGCATATATATGAGTAGTTTACATGCACACATAGCTGTGGACCAATATTACCTGTTTTCTTAGGTTCTTGTGTCTCATGTGGTTACATGTACACATTGTGTCTTAAATTTTAGGCTGTTTGGAGGCGAAAACACATTTTCTTTTTTATATAACATAGGAGACATCTGCCTGGAGGCTTTTGAGGCTGCCCTATTCACATGCAAGTAATATAAAGAGCAATTGCACTAGGTGAATTTTGCACCAGCACTGCAAGCGTTGGCTTCAAGAGAAATGAGTCATCTGGGGAACACATAGGCACAAGCCTGCTGGTAGGATCATAGCACAGCCAGTACGCTCACTCTTTCATACACTGCAAGGAGAAAGCATTCTAAAATATAAGACTTCATTTGAACTGATACTTTAAAAATGTTAATGGCACTTCTAAAATTTGATACAGCATTTAAAATTACAAATAACATGGAAATTTAAAGAGGCAGCAAATTCATAAATTAGTTTTTCTTATAACTGGTTTGTGTCAGCTAAGCTGGTCTAGGTCCAGCAGTCCAATTGACTGAGTTTCAATTCTTGATATACTAAGCCTGGAAAGTTAGCATGTATGTTGAGGAGGGAGGGGAAGAAAATGAAAACTTGCTATCCAAACCTTTCTTCTACCATTAGTGCCACTTAGGGTCACACAGACCAGCAAGAGAACTATTTCATTGTCTATATAAAATATTTTTATCACAAATGGATCCAGCATTAACTCTGAAAATTTCCTTGCCCCCTCCCATATGTCCTGAATTGAGAGTGTAATGTGGTTGCAGACAAGACCCTAACAAGACTTTGTTCAGAGCTGTTATTCGAATGTGCAGTGGAAATGGGTAAAAACTGAGAAATTGCTGGTTTAGTTCTTGTGCATGGAACAGGTAAAGGTTTCACAAAAGTGAGTAAGCTCTGACTTTTGCCTGTTAGTTTTTTGACCTGCCACTTGCCATGGATAAGCAATACTCTGCTCTGTGAGATTCATAATGAAGTTTTGTTCATTCTGTCAAGAGATAAAAGTCACATAAAAGGAGGAGTTGAGTGCTTGGGTTTGCAAATGTGTTTTTTCAATGCAGTTGTTACACAAACTATCTTTCTTTTGAACTACTAAAGAGTTTCTGAAAGTTGTTCTAGAGCTAGCAGGAATTTCTACCAGCAGAGATGCTGGGATAGAGCTGATCTGTTAGCTCCCCACTTTTGGATCAGATTTTAAGTGGCAGGTGTCTTCATGGCTATACATTGCTTCAATCTGCCTTGAGCCTCGGCTGCTGCTAATGTGGTGATTTTGCTGTGCTCTCCCTCCTTCCTCTCAGCTGTTCATTCCTGCCAGCCTGCTTCTGCTTATGTTGATGTTTTGGTGTCATGCTGGGAGCTGGATCATAGATCAGCCCTAATGGGGTACAAAATTTGCTTGTTTTGTTGTTGCATATTTTCAGCTGTTTCAAGAGAGAGGATGGGTTGATGATGAGAAGGAAGCTGTTTTGGTTGGAGCCCGTGTTCATTTTCAAATAAAGTGACAGTGTCTGCAGCTGGAGACTGTAATTCATGTAATCATTTAATTGCATAATTAATTTGTCCATCCTCTTATATAGCTGCTGTTCCACCAAGCAGCAGGAAATCCCACTAAGCTTTTTGTATCTTCAGGTTCTAGGGTTACTTTTCATGTGCAGTCAGTTTTGCTATCATCAGGTCACACTAAGTTAGTTGTGTTTTGTGTTGAAATTATCTATCAGTTTAGAAAAATCTTTCCCTGTTAAGTGAGGAAACTGATAGATAAAGCAGCTTTCAGCAAAGAGGCTTACTAAGAAAATGGAAAATGTTCGTCTCAAAGGTCAGTGTTTCAGAAAGCTGAGAACCAAGAGAATTAGAACATAAAGTTGTGTAATCTTTTCTATTTCAAGGGAGGCTGATCTTCAGATGGCATAGAAGTTTGTCTATATATCTGTCCTCTCAATTCTGATCAATAGAAATCCTAAAATAAGTGGGAAAATGTTTGTGAGGGAAAAACGTATTTGAAAAAACAAGGTTAATGTTTTGTTTTGCAGATATAGTTTGTCTGTTTTGTTAGACTATAATATATTTTACTGGTTTAAAATTATATGTAGATAGCATTTCTATGTCCTTGCTATGGCGATTTCATGCGTAACTACTGAATCAAATAATATTTGACTTTTCTTTCAGAAAAGCAGAGAAAAGGTGGAATAAGAATATGAAAGACTGTTGTAATTGCCCTGTTTCCGTTTCCGTTCTGTTTCCGTTTCTTAAGCACAGGGGCATCACACTGTATCCAAGTTGGAATGGTTTTAGGGGTTTGTTTTGCAGCCACTAGTTCCAAGAAAAACAAGGTTCATAACTGCTTAAAGGACATAGTTTTGTTTGCTTGCTTCAGTTATGCTCAGGAAGCATTGAACCCACAGAGAAGTGAAATGGCCCATTCAAATTATAAAAACTGGTTACAAGTTCAGTTTTGAGGAAGGTGCTGTCAGGGTGACAGGTGGAAGAGGAAACTGGTGATAAAACATAGAGTTCTTGCTAGTTCAGTTAGGGCCATTTGTGGTAAGAAATGTTATTTTGAGTTCCTGTGGTTATAGCCTCATCCTGTATTTCAGTACTTTCTGATTAATGTATTTGGAAACACCTGATGTCAGTGTGCATGTGTAAGTTCAAATGTGTATCCTGGTGGCTGCTGCATTGCTTTCACTTAGCTACATGCTGTAATAGAAAGAGTATGCAATTAGTTTGTCAGATATTCAGCAAAAAACAAACCATACAAAAAACAAACCCACAGAACTCGTGCTTTAAATTATGTTGCCTTTTCTTTAAGGAAGAAGCTTTAACTTACAGCTTCCTGACCTGTTGATTTGGGTTTGTACGTTTTAACAATCGTGTTCTATCTCAAATGTCTGAATACTGCAAATGATAAAAGTTTTCAGGCTGTAGAACACTTACTTGTGGCTACAAGCTCCAGCTTTGGCTGAGGCATAAACAAATACTGAGCCCTACAATATGATGCCATAATCAGCCTTCCCAGAAGTAGGACACTGTGACATTTGTTGTTGAAAGACATAAATTCAATGCTGGGAGGGAGTGAAGGAGAAAAAGGAAAAAAGAAAGATACGAAGCTATGGGTTAGGATAGGTTAGATGACTTTCTTGTGCATATTGGTTTTTAAAGTGTTGTGTAAACATTGATCAGTGCTCTGTGTTAGTTTGGTTAGTAGCGGTATATATATATATATATATAATTCTTTAGGTTTCTCAGAGCAGGAAATTTCCTTTCTGTTGAACTGGTTTTATTAGGAGAATTCATCTGGGAAGCAGAGATGCAAGTTAGTATATTTTCATTGATTCAGCATCTTGGCCACTGACTCATTAAATTTGAGAAAAGGCACTGTTTTGTATTGCTTTTGTTTTATACTTTATCATGGCCTTGGACGAGTTTTCAGGTAAAAACTAATAATGTTTGTAATCGACATGTTTCAGTCCTAACGTTTTGTTTCCCTTTAAACAAGATGTAGTGATTGCATGTGTAAAAAATTTTGGCCAGCCCCAGAAAAATATGTCATGGAGATAAAGCACCTACTTTGAACTCTTAATTGTAGTCAAGGAAGCATAACACCAGTTGTCATGACTCAACAGGCAGGCACAGCACCTGGTGGGAGTGAGAACTTGAGAAATATGTTTTGGGGACTTCACATGTGACTACACTCCAGGATGTAGTTTCCTGAGAAGCACCCCCACACTATGCATGGTCAGCACAGATGTTACTATGGTTTGGTGGTGAACCAAGTCTGGACACGGATATAACCAAAAACCCTCGGTTTGGCTGAATTCCTCAGTCCTATCCATCAGCTGGGTACACAGCCCAGGGCATTGCTAGACATGGACTGCAACTGGAGATGGTGGACAGGGCTCAGCAGTCACTTGAGTTGCTGAGGTGTTTTGCTGCCAAACACAGCAGAAGTGAACATGTTGCAGAAGCCTGGATGTGCCTGAGTCTAATGTGGCTTGTAGTTCTTGCTTTCCTTAGTCATGATCCAGGTTGGAGGCCTGTCTTTCATCAGATAAGCAGCTGCAGTGTGCCTCTGTTTATTACTCCTGCAAACACAGCAGCTGCCTTTGCTTTTCATAAAAAAAACATAAGCAGGCTGTGGAAGAAGATGTGATGACGATGGTACCTGTTTGACACAATGATTTAAAACTGAGGGAGTGGAAAGAATAGATCCTTTCTCCATTTAAATATGGCTTGTGGGTTTTGCCGTTAGGTGTGGTCTATAGCAAGTGGGCTGTTTGGCACAGCCTCAGATTGCCTTGACGCAATCAGGAGCAAAAGGAGGTGCCTGACTTCCCGTTGGTAGCTGTGGCTCTTGGATGAGAGCCTTGCTCATGGCCTCTTTTCACAGGACCATTTCTAATATCAGCTTTGTAATCCATGCCGAGTTCTGTAGAGCCTCTTCAGAAGACCAAGTACTTTCTAATAGCATATGGCAGTGCAGTTTATTCCTAGAAAAAGACAGATTCACTGCACTGAAAACTGTCAGCTCATTTTTAGGTATTCTCACAAATGTATTGCAGGCAATTGAATAAGCTTTCTGGATTCTGCTTTTTGTTAGTTGAGCCACACAATCACTTTGGGAAGTAATGCCTGTGATTAAATCAACCTACTTGTGCTTCATTTGATTGAGGTCTTTCCCAGCTTTAGCAATTATTTTTGTTTATAAAGGAAAAGAACATGCTAGCTTCCACAACTTCTTATATTTTTAAAACAGAGCCTCCAAAAGATGTTAGATCTTTGCTGGGCAGCTGCTCTCTTAAGTGAAGAGCAGTGGTTTTAAAACAGACTTGCTAGTTGTTTCAGCACCCAGCTTGCAAATATGTGGTGTTTTCTCATTTATACAGATCCAGTGTCCATCTTGCCAATTTGTCTGGTGTTTCAAGTGCCACTCTCCCTGGCATGAAGGCGTTAACTGCAAAGAATACAAGAAGGGAGACAAGCTGTTACGTCACTGGGCCAACGAAATCGAACACGGGCAGAGGAATGCCCAGAAGTGTCCAAAATGCAAGGTGAGCTGCTCTCCCGTGGCTTGCAGATAGTGGCTTCAAACTGTTCAAATATACATTTAAAGTAAATATTTATAGCTTCTGCTGAGTATTGGAAATGAAATTCACAGTTGCCGTGCAGTTTCTTGTTAATGACCCATTGAGAAACACAGGTCAGATTTTTTTTGCTGGTTCCTGCACTGATTCTGCAGAATGTCTGCATATAAAAGAAACATGTATTAAGAGGGTACTTTGATGTATGCTTAGAATAATAGAAATATTTGGGTTAATTAATTGCAGAATAAATTAATCCTAAAATAAAGCTTTAAAGAAATGGAAAGCTGTTGCCCCTCTTGCCTTCTGAAGTTCTGATTGTTGATAGATTCTTGTTACATTTTCCCACACTTGTTCTTGTAAACAAGGAGTGTTTCACATTCTTCAGTGAGGAAGAAATCATTTGATTGACAGGAGGCCGGCTTTCCACCTATCCAGTCCTTGAACATTGTGAGATTCCTATAAATACTACCATCATGTAAATAAAGTGGCTTTTCCTGTTCATGCAACCTGTGTGAGCTGTATGTCTCCCTCTGTGTGAGTGTGTCACAACAGCAACAGAAAGCTTTAGGGAAATACAGTGCCCTTTGTCAGGTTTTCCAGACAGTTTGAGTGTATTCAATGTCTGAGTAAGGCTGGAAATACTCTGTCAACAAGTTAACTAAGGGAAACTAAGACATGGCAAAATTGTAAGTTTTGTAGGATTGAATATTACTTCTTCAGAAGCTGTACCTCAAGGTGGGACTTCACAGGTCACACCTCGAGTACTGTGTCCAGTTCTGGGCCCTTCACTTCAAGGACATTGAGGTTCTGGAGTGAGTTGAGAAAGGCAGCAGAGCTGGTGCAGGGTCTGGAGCACAAGTCCTGTGAGGAGTGGCTGAGGTCCCTCTTGAGCCTCGTTTTTAGACTGGAGAAAAAGAGACTCAGGAAGGATATTTCCATTCTCTAGAACCGCCTGAAAGGAGCGTGTGGCTGGGTGGAGATCCCAGGCAACCAGTGACAGAACAAGAGGGCACAGCACCAATCTGCACCAGGGGAGGTTCAGGCTGGACATCAGGAAGAATTTCCTTGGAGAAAGGGTTGTTAAACATTGGAATGGGCTGCCAGGGAGGTGATGGAGTCACCAGCCCTGGAGGTGTTCAAGAAATTACTGGATGTGACAGTGCCATGGTCAGATGAGAAGGTAGTGATCAAAGGTTGGAGTTGATGATCTCAGAGGTCTTTTCCAACCTAGATGATTCTCTGAAGTCTTTCTCATTATTAATTTCGACACTGAAATGCAGTTCCACACCGCAAAAATGCCATTGATCCCTTCAGTGACAAGTATTTCCCACTACTCAAGTGAGATACCACAGCCCTGCACACCCCTGCCCCAATTGCCCTTAATGG
This sequence comes from Toxostoma redivivum, assembly GCA_013397375.1. Classification (NCBI taxonomy): domain Eukaryota; kingdom Metazoa; phylum Chordata; class Aves; order Passeriformes; family Mimidae; genus Toxostoma; species Toxostoma redivivum. The sequence goes on along the minus strand of VXBI01014079.1, from coordinate 287,354 downwards.
AGGTTGCTGTTACATTTGTTCACTGTATTTTCACAGCTTCCAACAGAGCAGTAAGTTAAAGCTGGACTGTTACGTATAAAATGAATATTGAATGGGAAGGTTTACTTATAAACCTACAAAGTATACGTCACACTTTGAGCCTTACACTGTGCAAATAAGATGTTCATCAGTTTATTAAGTGGCATATTTTGGTCTTTGAGAAAAAAATGCCTGTGATGCCATAGCTTGAAATTGAAAGATTTCAAAACACTGAGCGAAACTGGAAAGTTCTGAAATCAGCAGCTGGTTGTTTACCCTTCTTCCTCACACGTGTGACCTTTTAACAGAGTTTTGCAGCTTGCTTTTTGGTAAGAGTTGATAGGTTTGAGTCAGTTCTAAAAATGTTCATTTTCTGGGAAGTCTTAAAGTAAAATACTTTGTTCCTTTTAGGGTTGGAAGAAGTATGTGTTTTGATTTTAATTATTTGACTTGTGTCCAGATTCAGATTTTATGACAGTGGGAATGATGTAACTTGAAATAAATTGTCCAAAAAATTAAGAAAGTGGACCAAGCAAAAAATACGAGTGTGGAAAAACAGGAATGGTAAGAAGGCTGATAGCTGGAAAGAGAAAGGAACCAAGACTGCTAAGTCTAACATGAAGCCTGAATAAGTTAAAAATTAAAATGCCATGTTTAAATATTCAGATCTTTTCATCATCTTCAAAAGAAAAGGCTGGACACTTGAAAATTACATGGCTTGTTACCAATTCTGAAGCACGAAGTTGCATGAGTTTGGCTGCGAATTTAAAAAACACTTGAGGTTTCTTTTCTTAATCAAACGAAAACAAAGCCTACGTGGTGGGAGGCAGTATGGAAACTTATGAAACTAGCACAAGAAAAAGAACCTCTGTTAAGTCCTTCTGGTAATGTGGCACTGTAAGTGAATATTGAAGAAGGAATTCAACCTTTTATTGACCTGTGTTGCTACCCCAACTCTTAATACTTTTTTCTTCAGAGGTGAAAAAAAGTTCTTCCTGCACACAATCTTCAAAATGTTTCTCTCAACACACTGACTGTTTATTTTTAAATCAAATCTATAACCTGCAAGTAATCAAAAGTACCATTTAGCCAGCAGTTAGTTTCAAAAAGTATATCTTTGACTAGTTCAGAAAAATATATCTTAAGCACTACTCTTTGTCATATCTTTAGTAGGTGTTTGGGCACATGGGGATAAGCATTCTGACAGTTTACAATTTGAAGTCAGGGGGATTAGATCTAATACTTGCCTGCCTCTCTCTCTCTCCCATCCATCCATCCATCCATCCCTCCCTCCCTCCCTCCCTCCAAAACCTGTATATAACATAACCTTGAATCAGATGTTAATATATTTCCAAATAAAATAAAGAGTGACAGAAAAAATAATTTGTAATTTTTTATTTGATTTATCCATGTTCTAGGTCCACAGAGGCACTGTTTCAGGTGAAGACACTTTATTTTTAATCTCTTTCATATTTTGGTTTAAAATTTGCAGCAGCCAAAATTGGCAAACAGATTGAGGGAAAGTCATTATTAAATTATGTCTAAAATGTTAGTATTTCATCTTTACACTAAAACTGAAATGAATGGAAATGACAGGTAGAAACTTAAGTAGAGGTACAGTTACTTTACTGAAGTAATATGTAAAATTACTGGTGACTTCCAAAGTGTGATACTGATTACAGTGTAAATTGTGACCATATTTTTCAGGTAGTTTCAGGAGATATTTATATGCACAGATACATACACACAGACTCTTTTTAGCTGTACTGTGGAGAAATTGAGTGCATTATCTTATCTGGGCATACAGGTGAGAAAAACCAAAACACACTTATGGAGTATTTATATACAGAGGCAGATCCTCAGGCAAATATGAGTATTTCAGAGGTTTGGGTAAGTGATTTGGAAGCACATAATCCTTTGTAATGTCAATATAGTGGGGATTGGTAAATAGACTTAAACTTGATTACTTTTTCCTGCAGTTGGATACAGCTTTAGCACATCTAATAGGAATAGCTTATATTTACCTGGTCTCTCCAAGATGCGTTTACATAAGATAATAAAAATGTTACACATTATCCAGATGCTTAGTTGTAGATATATGTTGTGACTGTGTGTCAGTAGAGAAATACGGAAAAATGCTACTTTTTTAAACTGTATCTTGAATTTATTCTGACTTTTTTTTCTTAATAGGGCCTTTTTCAAATTTACTGTACACTATTTTGAGAGTATATAGACCATTTTTCTCGACAAGACTTGTCCAAAAAGTGCTGGTCTTGTTCTAGAGTAAGTTGGTTAATAAGTGCAAATTTGCTACATGTTATTGGATGTCATTTGCCAAAATCCATAACATCTATAATGTTTTTCCCCAGTACTGTTTTAAGGGGTTATTTTTTTACAATTTCTTGGTATGTTTGCAACAAAATGCTTTTGTTTCCAGAAGTGTTTTTACAGCACAGCAAACCAAGGAAATATTCCATGTTGGTGTTATCTTACCACAGATTTCAAAAGCAACACTATCTGAGGAAACACCACATAGCAGCTCTAGCTTAGAAGGCTTTGAACAACAGCAGAAATTTAAGACCAAGCATGTCAATGCAAATAAAGGAGTGTGTACTTCTTATCTGTTCTGATTCATATAAGCATTATCAAATAATTTGGGGCATAGTTTCTGGAAGCACTTTGCAAGTTAATTCTCATCCTCTGGAGGGAGGGGAGTCCTTATTTGTATACAGAGGGATAAAGCTGTGCAGGTTTTCTTCAGGGGTGGAGGAGACATCCTCAGAACTCTTGGCAGTGATTTTCCTAGAAGATTTCTATGAGAGGGCGTGTAACATGCCGAGGGGGTAAAATGAGGGTCTGAAATAGCTACTGTGCTACTTCAGTTGCCCACTTAAGGCTCCGAACTGGATGTGTTTGCCCTTGGTGTGTAGTTTTCACCCCTGTTGTTCTGGAAGCTATTCTTGGGTTTCTGAATGGTTAAACCTTCCCCTATAAGCTCTGATATCTGAGCCATCGGCGATGGCTTTCTCAACCTATAGGTTTGTAATCCATCTCTGTCAGTGCATTATCTGGAGGGCACAGAGGCATGCCCATGTGAACCAGAGATGAAGCTGATCTGGTGAGATGTCATGTCTTAGGCTTGAAAGCAGCCTGACCAAATGATAAAAAGTTCACTTGGCATTGTCAATCTGCAAAGTATGTGATAGGGAGTCCAAGCCCTGCATCTAGTGTTTGTGGGGATTTTTTACTTTGTTTTTTTAATTAAGTCTTTACTCGCTGGAAAAAAAGGAAAGTTTTTGCAATAAAAAGGTATAGGCAGGCATAGCTGGTTGTTCCAGATTCACAGCATTTGAACACAGTTATATGTGCAGATGAGTAGTGACTAAAATATTTTTATGGTTTGCTTTTTGAAGAAGCAAACATGAAGTGCATGTAGTTGCAATATTTGTCTGTAAGAAAATAAATCCTTATCAACTTCTTTCATGTTTCAAGAGGACAGTGCATCTGGAGAATTTAGGGCAGAAACAAATAGACTGACAAATGATTAAGGAGTAATGCATCACTAACTGGAGCTGGGAGGTTGGAAAGCATGGGTAGAAGGATAGCAGGCACTTTCTAAGACATGGATATTTCTGAAACATATGAATGGTAGAACATAAAGGGCTATTGCTAGCATCTCCTTGAAGTTCTTACTACCAACAAAATGAACTTATTTTTGAAATGTGAAGTAATTTTGGTTTGCATCTAGGATTTTTATAGGTTCCAGGATTCTACAGAATTAAAATGAGGATGAATGGTTGTCTTGGGGTGACTGTATAATGCCTGTATCCCCAAATCGTCTGTTCTGTTAGTGTTGAATATTAAATTCTGCAACTTTAAGACTAGTTCCAGGAGTGAAACAGAGGGAAAGAAGAAGTGTAGGGTTTGTTATCAGAGACTGCACCGGCTCCCNTTTTTTTTTTTTTTCCCTTTCCCTAAAAAAACCCCATTCAAAAGTTTCCTCCCAAATTTACTCTAAACCAAAACAATGGTAACTTAATTGGGTTGGTAAATTAGAGAAGAGAGAGGAGAATTCAACAGTCTTGATTCAAAAAGAAAATAAAGCAACCAGTAAATTCTCATTAGTAACAAAATCTAGTTCCCTCATTTACATTTTCAAGATGGAATCAGCAGATGAGGAAAATTACCCTTTAAATTATAGGTCTGTATAGTTGCTGGTTAAGTTTGTCCCCTGAAAAATTAATTTAAAATAAATTTTAAAGCTAATTTGTCAAAATACTCTTAGTCACTATTAAAATTCCTTAATTTCAGTTCAAGTTAATCTGAAGAATTACAGTAAATAAACTACGGCTCCATAAATGGGGTCAACATTTTTTTTCACATGTAACCTGAGAAGTAAGAAGTCAAACTGACAATGCAATGTCCCTTTTAAAAACAAAACAGTATATATCTTCGTACGTTATGCTTAAGTTGGTATAACATTGGGTAGACTTCTCTTTCCACTTTGCCTGCTGTCAGTGCTTAACTGTGAAAGTTTTGAAATCAAGTGGCTTATAAAGCTCATCAGCAATGGTGTTTTTAAGGTGCTTCTGGAAAACAGGACACCTGTAATACATCAGAATTCCTGGGGGTAGAGGTGGATGTTTGCTTGGTCAGACAAGTTTTAAGTCTACTAGAATACTTGCCCACTAGAAAGCATTTTTTTAATAGCCTAGTTCTCTCTTTTGTGAATGTCTTTCCCCTCTTCTGTATAAAAGCAGTATTTGAAAGCATAGAAATGCAAATTCTGAGATCACTACTCTGACACAGGGATGCTGGCAAGTGTATGAAACTACTGTTACCTTTGTAACTCTTATACCATGAGTGTTGCAGGTGGAAAGCATCACTTTGTTACATGTATAAAGCGCCAGATTCAGTAGATGTTTGGGCAAGCAAGGTGAGAGCCCAGATCACCCCTGTTCAACATCAAGAAACAAATGCATTTGACCCTCTCAAGAATGTCAGATACCCCAGGAATCATGAGCTTCTCTGGAGCTCACTGAGCTTTCAGTGTTTCTGGTGCTTGCAGGGCCACTGAGTGGTCATGCCATGTCTTTGCATGTACCTCCCTGCAAATTAAATACATGTAGGTAAGTATAAGAGTTTCAGGAGGCATGGATTTATCTGGTGCAAGTTTCAACAGGTGAAATTCAAATTGGATGTAATGGAAAAAAGTATTCCCAGAGTGCATGGTGAAGCATGGTATAGATGGCTCGAAGAGGCTGTGACATACCCATGCTTGGAAAATTTTTAAATCTAGTGGGATGAGACCTAGAGCAACCTGATCTGTCTGGAGTTATCCCATCTTGGGGTTAGGGGTTAAAATAGATGACCCCCAAGCATCACTTTCAACCTCAATTATTAGGCTATCTCCCATTCCTCTGTGGAACGTGGTCTTGGAATGCAGGATGGGGAGCTATTTATGCAGGCAATCAGTAGAAAGATGGCTGTAGAACTGGAGCAGCCCTGTTTCATGCTATGCTGTGGATATTATGAAAGTTCAGTATAATTTTTTTATTCCACCTACAGTTTGTGCAATTTTTTTTCTTTTTTTTTTTTTTCCTTTTTTAAGAAGGAGAAAGCATCCATACTTCCCAAATCATGCACTGTAACAGCAGTGTCTTTCTGGTGTTTATTGCAAAATGCCAAATCAATTTGTGATGGAAAAGAGAGTGGAGCCACAGGTGGCCTAAGAAGGAAACCCATCTGTGGAGGGGTCAAGCAGAGTTCATAATTATGTTCACTGTGTTGTTTTTACTTTTAATAAAGCTTGGTGCTAAGATATCTACTTCAGCAATGAAACCAAAATTTCAGTAAAGGCAAGAATTCTCATCTGATATGAAGAGTAACAAAAAATGAGGATTATGTAGGAAGGGGGAGTCTGGAAACAATAGAACTCACATTTAATGCTCTGACATGCCTCAGAAAACCATTATTGTCTTAAGCCAGCTGCAGTATTAATTAATGAAAATACTGACTTAGCAGGGGGTTACTTGCAGCTTCTTTTCGTTGTGACACATGTGCTGCCCCAGGTAGTGCCCACTTCCCTGTGCTTAGAAAGGGGGAAAAATAATATCCTTTTTCCTTCTGCTCCTACAGATCCATATCCAGAGAACTGAAGGGTGTGACCACATGACCTGTTCACAGTGTAACACTAATTTCTGTTACCGTTGTGGGGAGAGATACCGCCAGCTCCGCTTCTTTGGAGACCACACATCAAACCTCAGTATCTTTGGATGCAAATACCGCTACCTCCCCGAGAGACCACATTTAAGGAGATTAGTGCGAGGCTCTGTCTGTGGTGAGTGGATTAATGCTCCTTGTGGAGAGATGCACAATGAAGTGATTGGGGGATAGGGCAATTACAGTTAAATTAAAACTAGTGGTTTAAAGGATTGGATGGGCTACTTGTTTTTCAGTTACTCAAAAGATATTATTAAGTATATTTAAATATATGGAATTTGCCCTCCCTATTTAGATGGACTGTATACGATTCAGTATTGTGTCATCTTCTCATTGCTTGTTTCCTATTTTTTTTAATAATACATAAGCAAACTGGGAAAGTGCTGTCAATATGCATGTTGCTGGCTGTATTCATTATTCTGAAGGTATATTGGAGAAATGGGTCAGAGGAGAAAGCTTATTTAAATTGACCTTGGTGTAAGTCTGTTTGAATTAAGTGCCCTTTGGTTTTGAACCTGATGTGAGTTGAAAAATTCAAGCTTTTCCCATATAAATAGGAGGACACTATTTTAACTGTTAGCTTTAGTTCAGCTAAAATCAGCTTGAAACAAAATACAGCTTACATACATTAATTTTGCTCACAAAAGTATGATGCCAAAAATGTCTTTTTTTTAAACAAAAAGACACTCATAATTTACTTTTGAGCCAGATAATATCTGTCTCAACCTATATAAGAGTCTGCCTTATTATCTTGTGCTTCTATTATGTGGTGTTTTTCATAGATGTGAAGTTCAGTCATTGTAGTGAGTTTACAGCATGTAAGGCAACCTATATTTTTACAGGAAATGGATTAACTGTCAAAAACTGGGAACCTGTCAAGCAAAATAGAACTTTCCGTACTTTGAATTAAGACATAAAAATTGGAGATGACTTGTAGTTCACCTAGGATGTGGAGATGCTTTGAACTTGATTGTAGAGGTAAAGGCAAGAGACAGAACATGTGGGGAAAAGCAGACCTGAAGTGAAAACATTACTCTTGAGCCAGACATGTTCCAATAAGAAAATTAAGTTGTTTCCAGAGTAACGTAAGAATTAACACACAAACTCATAGACCTGGTAATAAAAATGCCAATCTTCGTGCTATGGATTGTGAGAGATTCGTAAACCTGGAGTGCTTGTTTGAAACGAGTGACAGTGTATCATCCGAGCCCATTAGTTTGACCTCAGGAGCTTGCAAGGCTTTGGTAACAAACTTTGAGGAAAGATACAGAAAGAGCTAGAAAGGAGATGAAAATTGAAAGTGATTAGAGGTGCCTACTCTGAAACATTTTGTAGAGATGAATTGCAATGCAGCAGAAGATCTAGTCTAGATGAAAGACAGTGCTGGCATTAGGGCACATGAATATAAATGTTCATTAATAAATTTAGGTTTAAACTACAAGAACTGTTTCAAAGTACTTAGTAAGATTTCAGAAGACCTTTTAGCAATAGCTGCAATGGCAAACAATGTAAGCTGTTTTTAAATAAATCTTACCATATTTGGTGTAATTAGTCTCTGCTGTAGCAACAGATTGTACTCAGAGACATTACAAAGTCAGTGCCACTCATGCAGAATCAGGGTAACCTTATTAGAATCATAGAATAGGCTATCTGTGGGAGACTGGTGAGTTGCTGCTAAATATGTGGGGGTTTTGTATGACTTTTTACTTTATTGCTTTGGAGAAGAAACACCTTAATAAATGTGATTTTGTAGCCATGTGGAGTGAAGGTTTCTTGGGTTGTTTCTAAAATTTGGCTAGGTGGAGTGTGTAGAAATATTACCTTATGGCAGGCTGGCATGCTGTCATGATTTCTGTTGAGAAGCAAGTGCATACAGTCACAAACTGCTCTGCAGTAAAAATAAGGGAAAAGTATTTATGGCAGCATAAATTTAAACATACTTTTCTTCATAAATCAGCTGTTATGTAAAGGTGATAGTAATCACAGGAAGAAGAAAACCCAAAAGCAGAAGTGACCTCTGACATTTCTCTCCCTTCTTTAGCCAGCATGGTTTTTAGAGAAATTGTCCTGTGACCAGTACAGTCAAGTGAAATTGTTTTTATTCTTCCATCCCAGCAGACTTAGAGATTTCATTCTCTTTATAATTGTTTGTCTGAATTGTTGAAGGCAGAATGTTTGGTTATAACTGGAGTCAGTATTGAATTATACAGGAAGGAAAAGCATGTTCAGCTGTCTTAAGTGTACTCAAGATGCTACTGGAATGCCACCTGGATTCAGCTGATGAATTGTAGTCAAAATCAATTGCTCAGTACTTCATGGATATGTTACAAGACACAGCATGTAATGAAGCTATTAAGGTGAATGGATGTTTTTTGCATGGTAACCAGCATTTCAGATAGGATTCTGAAAGCAGGATGTTTTCAGATCTAGCTGACATTTATTCCTGTCCCAAGCAGAGCACAAGGTTCACTTCGTGTAAGCATGGCTTTGAGCCTCACAGGAGGCAGCATGCATCTGTGATCCAGCCTTCATTAGCAACTTCATATTTTAGTTGGTCTGACTTGTAAGAAGTTGTCTCTATATGCTTGGTATGCAGACTTTTATTAGAACTTATGTGTCTACATAGATATTGTTGGTTTGATTTGTAAGTAGACATTTGTATTGTCTCTGCTTAAACAATATTTAGACTTAAAAGATAAAATTTAGTATTTCTTATATGTTAGTGATATGTTTTAGAAAACTAGTTTATTAATCTTTTTATATGGCAAAGAATTCTTGTAAGGATGCATGGGGGTTTGGATACATTACCCCAAAACCTGTAAGTAACCCAAAGTTAGGCAAGGGAAAAGTATGCTCTCATGTTTCCTGAAATACTTCATTATTTTGCAGAAAAACGTGGTTCTCTGTATCACAGATAAGGCAACCCCTCTGAGACACCTGCAAATACAGTTGTTATACAACCACAAATGTCTACATTTTCATGCTGGGCCACCCAGTAGAGAAATTTTTACCATCAATTTGAGTGCAATTGTAAAAAGGTTCTGTTTCAATTGCTTTTTGTTAAGTTACCCTTAAAAGCTAGCTTTGGACAACAACAAACTGGCTGTCATAACCTACTGCTGAGATCACCACATGGACTAATGACCCAGGATTTTATTAAGCTCTGAGGCAGGTGTTACATATGCTCTCTGTGCTCTCAGTCTCGGAGCTAACAGATGTAGGACAGCTTAGTGCCTGCAGCAAACATCCTTAGTCTCAGTGACATTTCTTGGTGTGTATGATTCCCTCTAAGATTAAGAACTTTATAATCCTTTGCACTATGACAAACTAGGTTTGTCAAACTGGAATTGGATATAAAGTAATTTTCAATTCTGACATGTAAAACTGTAAAAATTTTGTAATTGTTTCATACAATGTAGATAAAATTATTGGAGCAAATAGTACATACCTGCTACTTTGCCAGTGATTGCTGCTGTTTGTACTCTTCCTGATGGCAACATCTGCAAGTCTCGTTCACCTTATGTTGTTTGTTTATTTTAGTTTGGAGAGGTAAAGAAATATTAAGGATTTGAATGTGACAGATACAGAAATAGAAAAAGTATTTGTTTTGAAATTTGGTCTTCAGAAATAATGTATTGATAACCAAAAGAATATACAGTCTCATGATGATGAAAAGTCATTTTATTCTGTAAGATCTTGGAATTACACAATATTTGTAACTTCATATTCACAGGTAGAAGAAAAGACACTACTCATGTTTTATTTCAGTTCTGAGTTTGTCAAATGTAAGTAAATGAGTTCTTGAATTAGCTCAGGAACTGTTCTTTGTGTCTGAAAAGAAGTTACTCCAATTGCAAGCTAGCTTAGCCCTTCCCATAGACTCTGTTTCTGCATACTCAATCACTAGCTCAGTGATTTAAGTTTTTAATAACTTTAGTACCAAACATCATTTTCTAGCATTCTAATTACATGGCTATTAATGAAGTAAGGAGTTCATACCTTTAGCCTTTAATCTTTTATAAGCTTTACTTGAAATTGTTGAAGGCTCTGGTGATGTTTTAAAATGCTTTTAATTTCTTATTTTTGGATCTTTCTTGAGATTTTCCTTCACTTTACATTTATTTTTCTGTCTACACTTGAATAATGTATTTAACAATTTCTGTGTGTATAGAACACAGCTCAGTGAAGTCCCAGGAAGATATGCCATTAGGATGCCAACCAACTAGAGTAATACAAATATTTGCCAATTTTTTTTCTTTTAGGAATTAATGTTTCCCACCCACAACACTCCTATGAAATTTAAAAGCTATCAAAACAGAGCAAGGAAAGAACCAGTTCATTTAACTGCTGTAAATATTTCCAAAATACCTCATTTTTCATTCACACTGCTCAAATTAGTGTCTCAGGTTATGGAAAGGTTTACATCATTATTGAATGAAGTAATCCACTTACTCAAATATGATATGAGTGACTTGAGAGAGGGAAGGGCAGGGAAGAAAGGTAACAAACTCAATTTTTCTCCCATTCTAGAGGTGATCTTTCAAATATGTACCTAACTTAGAGAATTGCAGAATTTCAGGTCCCTGCTCGGACTGCTGGTGTATCAGTAAAAATGCCTGCTCTCCTGCGTTTTCAAACAGCTCAGTGAAGTGATGTCCTTGACCCAGCTTCTCAGGCAACAGAGACAGGGAGAATTCTTCCATTGAAAGTGGGCAATGCAAGGAAGATATCTTGGGTTCTGGTTCAGTTTAAAAAATTCACTTTTTCAGCACGACCCCTGCCTTCACTCTGTGAACTTCTACAAATCATGAACTCATCAGAAATAAAGAATATGAACATGCTTTATTTGTTCTTGGTCTTATGCTCCAGCAAGTATGCTGCTCAACATCACTGCCCTATTCATGTAAGAGCCACAACATATCCTTGTAAATGTAGATCAAAAATAGATTTGGCTGTGGTTTGACTTAGACCTAAATCACAGCTGTACATGAGCACTTCACTGTAGCCTTTTAAAGCAAGGAGAAATGTATTTAGAGGTGATGGTCTCATCACCTTGAGCTAACCTAAACTTTCCAAGATGCTAGTTTGCTTGGCATCTCTCCAGGCTGGTTGCTGTGAAGTGGGATTCCAGACAAGCCAAATTATAGTAGCTTTATAGCTATCACATTCCTGTCAATGCTTGAGGGATTTCAGAATGGAAACAGAAATAAATGCAAGCTGTTCATGTATGAAATAAGCTGTGCTCAGAGAGTTGTGGTGGGTGAAGAGGGCAGAGGGAAATGTGTGTTGGGAGCTGACTGTGTGGTGATAGCTCCTGGCTGAATTTGTAGGATGAAGTTACTAATAGAGATCCTGTTTGTTGAGGTAAAAAAATACTATTTTAAAAATAATAGATTAAGATATTTTCTGATATTAAAATATTTATGAATTGTTGGAAAGGAAAAAATAAAAATTCTCTCTTTTAACTATTTAATGGATTTTGCATTTCAGCTGGAAAACTCCTCATTACACCCCTAATATTGGTTCTGGGACTGGCACTGGGAGCCGTAGCTGTTGTAATAGGTAAGAGTTACATATGTGAATGAATCTAATCCTGCTTATTCAGTGACTTTCTCTATATGATATCTCAAAGACGTGGAGACAAAGTACAGATTTCACAGATACTGTTTTAATATTAAATGCATGACTTTTTCTAAAAAAAAAAAAAAATTTGCTTACTAGCTTTATTTTTCTTGTCATTTATTTGGTTTCCCAGTCTTTAACTGTCTACAGCAGTCTTTAAGTGCTGTAGATAAACTAGCAAAAAGTCCAGAGTAACTTAAATGTAATCCTGGGAGCTGACTGACCCTTTAATCACCCTATTGAATCACAAGTTTAGGATCTTGGCCATGAGTATGACAAGATTTTTAGGGAACTAAGGCCTACTCCCAAGAGTTCACCAGCTTGAGGATGCAACAGCAACAAAGCAGCAAATTGGGATGAGTCAGTCTCAAAACAAGATCCAGCACGAAGGCTGCCAAATTGTATTCCATCACAAAAACTGGTACTGTGAACTCATTTGATTATAGTGTCAAAGCTCTGTTAATGTAGCTGTATTAATGTGGACACAGATATTTTAGCAAAGCTGCTCTTTGCCTGGCTTAGCTGAGTTTTACCCCAGAAAGGAGATTAGCTGTAACAACAAGGTACAATTTTGCTCATGTGAGTGCATACCCACTCTTTTATGTTGGCAGCAATATGTCATTCAGGGATCATGCTGCTTCACAGCTTCTCATCAAACTGCTTATTCCACTGAGAATCTGCAGTGCATGCCCAGCCCTGAGGTATATTGGGATGTGGCTCCTTTATTTTGATATAATAAAGTAAAAATATACCAGGATAGTTATATTAATAAGGTTGTAAGTAACCAATCAACCTATAACAGAAGTACTGTTACGGCTTTTCTAGACTGCATCTGGCCAAATAAGGAATATTGCTGTTATTTCTGTATTTAGACCAACCATCTTCACTGAAGAGAGTGAGCAATGTCAATCATAAATATTTATTCAGTAGCATTTTTATGCCAACATTTTAAACAATAAAGACTTCTTAATGCCAGTAAATCTTATTTTGGTCTGCAATCTGGTATAGTCTGTGGTGGGGGAAAACCCCACTTTTTAATGTATAGTAAAAATTGAGAGGGTTTTGCAGTAATATAGTAATAATAATAATCAGAATGCCATTGAAGTCTCATTGTAGGCTTGGCTGAATAAGATGCGATCAAGGCCAGGACTATGAGCAGTTTCAAAAACATTGATTATTTATAGAAAAGCTTTTGTCTTGAAGTAATTAGAGCAATATTTGCTGCCAACCACTATTAGAGTAATCTCAGTTACATAGCTGTAAACCATACTGCACCATTTACAAGGCTATTGAGCAAAGTCCTGTGATTGTAGTAGTCTTTTGTTCTAAGTTATCACTGTAGTGGTGTCTGAAAAGAAAATTTTCGGCCATTTCAGTCAGCTAGTGGCAAGAGAAAGGGGAAGATGCTTCTCACTGGGATTTGAGTACAAACTATTTGACAAATTTTTTTTTTTCACCCGAATGATTGTGATGTATTTATTTTTGTTTTTACAGCTTTCTTTGTCTCAAAAGACATTTAAGAATAAAGAGTTCCCTGTCCAGGCAAGGATAAACACTGATATTATTCAAGATAAACATTTGGTATTACTCACAGTAGATGAGGACGTTCATAAAAATAAATAAAAAGTAAAACTATAACATGCTGTCTCTATTGCATGTGAATCTAATTGAGAACTAGTTTAGTTTCATCAGCTTTGAATTTAGACCTAAGAATTTCCAGAGTGCTTTTGAAAGTTTTATGTTTGTACCTTATACCAAACAGCATGGTTCAGAAATTAATTTGTCAGAGATGAGTGTAGAGTTAGCAAGAATTTGTTGTAACAGAAAGAGTAAGTGTAGCTTAACTCATTATCAAAGACACTGTTTGCTGCAGGCTTGTATTTTTTTCTGCTTGTCCAAATGCCTGGTCTAAATTCTCCTGAGACATGAGAAGTTCCATCTGAATACCTGTATCTAAAGAACATAACACATGCACAAAGGATTGCATTTAATTATGTTTTTTTTTCTCATGCTTCCTTTTTTTCGCAGGCTTATTTGTGTTTCCTATCTATTGCCTTTGTAAAAAGCAGAGGAAAAGGTCACGGACAGGTATGCCCTGGTGAGGACGGACATTACTCGCCTGAAGTGAGCTGGTCCTGCAAGGGCTATCCGTGTTTTGTGTGACAGAGCAATACAGTGCTGGTTACAGCATCAAAGCCACCACTCTGGAAGAAGAATGGGGGCTCTCCTGCCATCTTCCCTCAGCCGAAAACACTACTGCAGACCAGAAAGCCTCTTTGCTCTGGTGCACTCTCAACAAGATGGGCCCCCTGACTGCTGCTTTTTAAATGTCTTTGGTTTGGAGTTTTTTAGTTATGACTTTTGAGGGTTTTTTTGAGTCTAAGTTTCTGAACCAGACAATCCAGGTCTGTATTGTAGCCACAACTCTACTACCGATTTGGCCTGTGAAGAAAGCATGTAACTGCTAACATGTGCTCGTTTAACTTCAGCGTCGGCCTTTAAGGTGGAAATGCTTACAAGTGTTCGGACTCTTACTGTATACTGAGCATACTACTTTTGGTATTAAAAACTACTTCTGTAAATAACTTCCATCACACAGCATTCTGTTCAGCATACCGAAACCCCATCACATGCCAGAGCACGACAGCTGGTTATCTTCTGAGTGCTCCTGCTAGTGGAGTGCACATTGCCACCGCCAAACTGCAGTGCCTCAGAGGGAAATACCCTTAGTACTGAAGCGCCATGATACTTAAGAATATGGTGATTGGTTTCACTTCAGTAATTTATTTATGACAGCCATTAATATTAATGGAAGGGGGTGTGACAAGATTTGTTACAACAGGACTTCATTTTTAAATTCTCACAATACAGAAAAAATTTGAAGGGTTTAGATAACAAGACGTGTCAGTGGCCTAATGTGTCCCAAGATATCCCTGAAGTGTGTTTGCAGGGAAGCTGGAAACCTGCTCTTTTGTCCTGGCTTGGAATATGATAGACATGCTACACACTACCTGTGTGAGGATTGACTTGTTGAAATTCTATAAACTAAATAGCACATTTTGTTTGTTTATTCCTTTGAGTAGGCTACTACTACATAAGTCTTGGAGTATCCACTGATGTCTCACAGGGAAAGTCTGTGAATCCAGGGTAAGGGAAGCAGTCATAAATTCTTAGGAGACCACTTCATTCTAACTTTCTGCTTCCAGTGTTTCTCCTCCTGGTGCATGACAGTTCTAAAGAAAATAGCTATTTTTGCTCTTTTTTTCTTAAGTTCCACTGTTTGCTACCAAACCTCTTTCTCAGTGCATCACGACATAAGCAGTGTAATTCAGCATAAGGAATCAGTTACTGAGAATTTTTACACTTAATTTTAATCCAAATTTATCATACAAATATAACTTTAAAAACCAGAATAAATTTGTTTAGACAGAACACTGAAACAGTAAAGAAAGGAGCTGAATAAGAAAAATAACTACTTCATACTGTAAAAATACAGGCTAATCTTAAAGAAAAGAAGATTGGATTTGTACTGTGAAGGTACTTCTTTTCAGTGTGTGTGAAGATACACATGTATTTATATGTATGTTTGTGTATATATGGGGAAAGGGGAAGCAGGAAAATGGGAAATGTCCTTAAGAGTCTACTGACTTCAAAAATTAGGCTACAAATAGCATATCATTTAAGAGGATGTACTTTGTACCACTTGGAAAATTGTTGTTAAATCTGAATCCAGTTGAAATTTTCAAGCAAATATTGTTCTGCCCCACCGACATAGTACTGTTATAAGATACTTTGACTCTGAAGCCTCAGTAGAAGAAGCTGATGACTTTTGTTTACCTGGAAACACAAATATCAGCTTACTATGTCCGGCTAGTATGCTTGTTTTCTGTCAGCTTCTGGTTTTGTTTTCTTGCAGTTTTTTTCTTCAAGCACACCATAGTAGTTGGTAACTATTTAATAATTTTAATTTGAATTTAAGGGCATGTTGACCCTGTTATCCTAACAGTAAAAACAGTACTTTTCAAAGATTTACAAATTAAGGAAGGAAGCAATGATATTTAGAAATAAAATTCAAAGCCTATTGTCAATGCAAATTCACCTGTTATTTAGACTTACTTTCTTCTGAGACACATCAGTTTTCTGTTTGTGTTATGTCTGAAGTTGGAAGCTGCCTTAAAATTGGTCTTGGTTTTGAGTGTGTTTTCTGAGGCTGTACATATCAGTTGTCTTTGGCTTACTCAGGGATTTTTATTCCTCTCTTTAAATGTCAAATAATGAAAATATTTTTGTATTATTTAGAAAAACCTTCAGACCTCAGAGAGTGAGATATATATCGATTATTTGGGTTTGCAATGCAGTCTATAACTTGGTGTCAAACTACTCCACTTGAGAATATTTTAGTACTTGAGATTGTCTGTAATAACTACATAGTGGATTTATTTCCTTTCTTTTCCTGGTTCTCTATAAATGTATGAGATATTCCTACAGTCTTTGTACCTGTTTTCACTCTGCCATGTTTGCCATTTTCAGTTTTTAACTAGAGTTCAGCAAGATCTGAAACTAAGATACTAGAATAAAGAACATAAAAGGGAAGATAATAGATCTGCACTCACTTCTATTCAGAAAGTATGTCCTTGAGAATGGAGAAAAGGAACATACAACACAGCTTCTACACTATCGTTTCATCTAGGCAATTTTGATTTTTATCAGAACAGATAAAATCAAAGGGAATGGTTCTTCATTTTCTATACAGAGCAGAAAGAAGCCTCTTTGACCCTGCAAAGATGAGTGAGTCTGTGCTTTTTCTGTTGGGGAAAAAAAAGGAATTACAATAATTTTTGTTTTTCTGTAGAACAGGATAAATGTTCAAGAACCAGGCAGAATAGGGATATGGAGGTCTTTTTCCATCTGTTTGAAAATATTCCCACTGGAAAAGTACATAAATACAATTTTTATCAATATTATATAACAACCTACTAAAGCATGAGAAGTAACTCAGTACAAAGTTTTATTTGGTTAAACATTAGCTTTTAAGCAGTTCATCAAAACAAACCTTATATACATCAAAGTCACATCATTTGTTTTAAAAGCATTAATTTATTCATTTGAAAGAAACTGAATGGACTTTATAAGGAAGTTATGTAAGTGTATGTGTTTTCTGTAACTACTCTAAAGAAACCATCAGGCTGTTCTACTCCATCTTTATTAGCAGAAAACTTCATCAGGCAGCTATATTAACCTGCTAAGGCAGATTTCACACTACTATATGCTGATCATCACTGTTTTTTTGTGTTTGCTTTCACGGCAGTTAATATTTAAGATTATTTATCTTTGTGCAAAGTTGTTGCTCATCCATACCTGTGTCCAGACTAGGAAATGCTTAAATCCGTTTTACACTAGCCTTCTGTTTCAAGCTTTCCTGGGGCTGGATTTGCGGTGTGCTCAGCCCTGTGTGCAGTCAGAGCTGGGGTTCTCCCTGTGGTGCTCTGGCTGTGTGTGCCCCATCCTGCTCCTGCTGGGAGGGCTGGCTGGACACGCCACCCCTCAGGGGCTGCACTCCCTTTCTCCACTATGCAGAATTTAGTTGCATTTCATTAATGGGGTCAAGTCCCAGGGCTACTCAGCCATATCAGCAGCAGGATCATTTTCTGTCCTGTGGCATCTCGGAGCATAGTTAGGCGTATGCATGGAGTTTATCCAGGAGATTGTGACTGCAAAATAGTTATGCTTTTTCTTATGTCAGCCAGTGAGAGTAATAGGCTGAGTAAGAATACAAGCAAGAGGCAGAAAAGCAATTCCAAGTAGCTTTGTGCTGAGCTGACCCATCAGGCTTAGTTCTGTACAAAAAAGTCAGAGTCCAGTTCTCACCACTTCTATAATGAACAGCATATTCCTACCTGTTCAGTGTCATTAAAGTACAGTGCACTTTGAGTGATCTATTATCTTCCTTTGAGGCAGTGCAAATGTGTAAGAGAAGATTTTGTGTTTGATTTTGATGCTCCTAATGCTGAATTCATAACTCCCCCTGGTGTGTTAAGGGTTTTTGTAATTTACACCTATTTATTAATTATAAAAGTTTTACTTTATTAAAAATACTAATTTGCAGGGACTACTGCCAATTTTAACTAGAAAGCATTTTGGCTCACCATCATGTATTCTTTTTAGCCAAGAGGCTTTTTGCTCTTCCAAAGAGTGTCACAGTTTGTGTGATATTAGATGGTGTGTAGGTGGGGCAGTAATTCTCTCAGAGGATAAAAATTCACCAGTGATGGTATGGCTTCTTATGCCAGTTAAATTTGAGAAACTGTTTAATATTCAATGGCCAAATAGTTAGCCATGCAGATTCTTGGTTGGTTTATTAGATTTTTTAAATTTAGTTGTGTTTCTTGAGCAAACCTTACATCATAATTTTTGGTATGCTAATTGTGCAGGTTCAAGTTGTAGATAAGAACCGCGGATTGCTGTTACTGTTATAATCTATATTAGATCTCTCCTGATGGAAAGAATCCTACATGAGGAAACTGTTAGATAATTTCTTACTTTCTTTTAATTGTTAAGCCTTATGGTTAGAGTGAGTCAGCTTCATTCCTGACATCAGTCACAGCCCCATTAAACCAGAGAAAACTATTTTTATGCCAGTGTGGAATTTGGTCACAAATACTTTTATAAAAACATTTGGAAGTATGTTGATAGCCATGGAAAACCCATTTCACTTCTTATGAAGTGCAAACTAATATGGAGCCACTTGTCATTTGCAGAATGATGCCAATGTGTTTAGTAAGCGCAGGAGAGGGAAGGAGTTGGGAAGAATTTCTGGACAACATTCTCATTAGAGCAGATTGTCAGGAGAGGAGATACTAGCTTTTATTATAATAAAGAAACCTTAATGCTTTGAGCCACTAATAAAATCAGAAACAACACCCAAAGACAGTGTTAAGTAGCATATCTTCAAATTCTACTTTCTTCAAAGTAACAAATAGCAGCACACTGTAAGAAATGGAATTGCAGCTGTTCAGTATTTTTAGGACTTAACACATAAACTTCAGGACACACAACATCTAAAAAGTTATGTTGCTGATCTATTTGGTAGTTATCTTGCTACTGTTACATGAAAAACCAGCTGAGCCTTGATTCAGTTGAAAGACAAACACTGTTTTCACTGGTGTTACAGCTTGAGCAGTACTTAACATCCCAAAACATTTTTGTGATAAAACTAACAAATGCAGTTGCTTGCAGACTGAAGCTTCCTCGCTGAATCTTCCTTACCTTTCTGTGCATAAGAGTTCAGGAACCATCTTCTCTCTGCAGTAAGGAACAGACTGCACATATTAGGAAATTAATCAATGATGCTTCTCTTCTCTTGCCCTAATAGTGAAATTCCATAAGGAAAATGAAAACTGATCTTAGAGTGCATGCTCTGATTTCAAAGTCAAAAATGTGTAATAAGTTTTAATTACTCCATAGCAAAAAATAAATGCCTACATTTTGAAACATAACTCCAGCTGTTTGTTTATAAATCTCTCTGTATAACACAATAGTTATAATAGTGATGCATTTATTAAAATATGCATATGGTGCAAAAGAAAGCCTTTTTTGGTGCGCATTTGGCTTATCAAAACATGAAAAATTTAACGGAAGTGTTTTGGATGGATTAAAGTCAGAAGAGAAGCTTATTGTGTAAAAATATTAGTTCAGCAGAAATGTGAATTTTGCACATATCTTAAACACAGTTGCATGCCAACCCCATTCAGTGTTCACCTTGTGGAAAACTTGTCAGACTGAAAACAGTATTTTTGAAATTTTTAACTTACTGTCACAGAGGATGAAGTTACTAACACAATGCCACATTTACCTCATTTTTAGAAGGGAGTGTATTTACAGACTCCAGAGAAGCTTTTCAGGTGTTTTAAACCTGCTCTGTAAAACTGTGATGCAGTCAGAAAACAATTTCATGCCTTATGTAAGCTCTGGATGAGCAGATGGATTCAGTCTTTAGTCATGGACTATGTTTTTGCATAAAAAATGCACTCTTAGGGGTTTTTCATAACAATTTGCATCCTGCTGCTTTGTGTCCAGAAATTGCAAGGACAGGGATGTATTTACATTTCACTGTCTGCCATCTCATATAAAATGTTTACCATGTTTCCATTCTTACACACTTTGTATGCTCTCCTTCTCCTTCTAAATTTCATCATTTGAAACTGACTTGTGAAAATGGCTGAAGATCAAATTGGACCTGTAAAATGTGATCTCATAAGAAGTTGCTTTGTTAATGCTTTGCTGAGCTATAAGCAAAAGATTAATTTTGTTGTATTTACATTACTTAAAAGCAAGATGCTGAAATCTATTTTTTCCATGGTTTTTAATTTTGCAGTTTTTAAAATGTACTTAAGCAGCACAGCCATCTTTGTTACATAACTAACCATCTGAGTGCAAAATAACATTTTCACATATTTGTTAATTTTTGTCACTAGGGTAGAGATGAGAATAGTGCTGAAAAAAAGAAAAAATTATCTCTGAGGAGCGTGTCCAAGTTGAATTTAATTCCATGACAATTCAGTGAGAAGTCTTCCCTTACTCATCTCTTGTTTTGTGTATTTTAGGGTAAAGGGTTCCCTTTAAAATAGGTTTAATTTGAATGGCAGGGGTTGAGGTAGTGAGATAATAGATCACATCCTTTTTAGTGTACAGGCTTCTGGCACAACTAGGATGTTGACCAAACACTGTGGATTCATTAAGAAAGCAATTTCTAGATCTGCATTGGGGCAACATACAAGCTAGATGCATCAGTGATTGGAACTTTTTGTAGTATATGTATGGGATGACTAAGAACTTATAAAACCTGGAGGAAGGCAATGCCCATGAAATCAACACTTGAATTCCAGTATTTAATGTTTTGCATAATGAGGGATTTTAAATGTGTAAGTGCCTTACTGCATGAAACAAATGAAAGGTGTTCATACCCCTCAACAGAGCAATATGGGAATTCCTGTTCTGTGGTCTCCTACAATTATATTAAGCCAAAGTAATGAGTATTGGTTTGTTCAGAAAATTGACAAATGTTGTATTAGGGAAGAAATTAGAAATTAGCCTATCATAAAAGTAATCCAGCATGCTTATTTTAATTCTGGTGATGTCATTTCTGTGTTTTTTTAACTTGCTCCTTGCGCCCATCCCTCCCCCTGACTCCTCCAGTCTTCTTTCAGACTTCTGCAGAAATGCATCTTAAGTTGTTGTTAGAGTAAGTTCGGCTCCTCCAACATAAGAAGCCATGAGTTTTCAACCACTGAAAGAAATGCAGCCTTTTGGAGAAGAGAATTCACCCAAAGTTCAGTTAGAGCACAGCCTGCTGTGGCTGTACTTGTCAGCTTGGGCCTTGCTCGTGCCTTGTTCACACTAATTGTTGGAGGTGGAAGCACCAAGGAATATGGCACATGGAGGTGCACTGTAGCTAGGCTGAGACTTAAAAGGTTGAGAGCATTTCAGTGTTATCCAGCTGGAACTAACATATCCTGTTAATACAAGCTGGTAACTCCTCTGGGGTGGGTATCTGGGTGGACAAAACCATCAATGGAGATGGTGGTGCAGCTCTGGGATCTCTGCCCAGCCCTTCACTGCAGGGTGGGAGATGTGATCTGGAAAAATATTACTCATTTTGCCATCATCTGGTAGGTTCAAAATGGGTGTTCTGGGGTTTATTTCATCTTACTTCCTTTTCCAGAAGACAGTGGAATTTTACCCTTCATGTTCTAGATTTACGAAAGGACCTGTTTGTCCTTACTAACATAGATGCCACTATTGTCCATCTATCATTGAAGTCACGAATAAGCTACTTTTCTAAAATTACCTTGAATTTCGTGAGCTTATGCTTGCAATTATCTGTCAAAAAAAATTGAAGTATAAAAGGTAATTATCAGAAGGAAATTGAGTTAATGGGGGGTAAGAAGAAAAATTATGCTTAGAAGGTCTATTTTTTATAGATTCATGATCATAAGATGGTTTAAATATGTGGTTTAAATAATTTCTTCCTCTGAGAATTTGTAAAGGAAAGAAAGACAAATTGAGTATCCGGTTGAACCTTTTATTTTCCTGAAATTCTTTGGTTTTCAGAACGGTAGGAGGGGCTTTTTTTCCACCCTGGAGTTACTAATTGTTAATAAAGCTGTCACAGTCTTACTGTGAACACTAATGTGACTGTTTAGTCAGGATTCAGGTTGCATATCTGAAGGTTTTGGTGATAGAGAATTTGATTTAGAGCCATACTGCAATAACATTATAAGTGAATTACCACATATCTTAATGACTTCTATTTCAGCATTATCTCAAAATTTTAGGCATTAAAAATTCAATTCTTCTATAATCCATTAAATAGAAGATGCCATGTATCAAAATACTCCTTCAACCTTATGAGTTACTGTTTATTTTTACTAGTTATTTCCTTAAATGAATTTTCTCTCCTAGAACCAGCAGACACACAACCAAAATGCTGATAAGATTTCCCCATTATCTTTGTCTTGCATTTGTCTTGCATATAGCTGACACTATATTTTCTGTTGCATTGTATTGCAACAATGGTCTTCATGCTGTAGTAACTTGATGAAAATATTTATTAGTCCTGGGCAATATTTTACAAATAATTCATCTTCAAGTTGGTATTTTAAATGTATACCACTAATCACTGTTGAGTGTGCTACCTGTGTGGCTGCTTTAGTTTATGTCAATGTTTTGTAAGGATTATTTCTTGCTACCCTCTTCAGAGTGCCTTTTTATTTAGGAGGTCTAGAAGATGGTTCACTGAAGTCTTCTGTAGAATCTACCATAGTAGTGTCTGATCTTTAAACTTGTCCTGATGAATGTATAACTAAAATCTTGTTCTTTAAAAAGCTATAGTAGACACAGGTTGTATATGCATATGTACATGCATGGATACAAGGGAAGGTGTTCTGCCAATGTTTGTCCTGCTGGACAGGACCTTTCGAAAGTAAGTGAATTTTTTAACAGTTTTATTTTCAAAATGTTACCTCACTAGTATTCAGTAGTAGATATGTCTCTGTATTGCTTCACTTTGCTAAATACAATCACAGTAGGCAGTTTAATTTTTAAAAGACTCTGCAATGAATCTGGTGTTCATATGAGACTGAATTTCGTAAGACAAAACTTACGGTACTTTGTTTCCTTTGAAGGCATTCCTTTCACTTACACTGACATCCCAAGCCCCTGTTAGCAACAGACTGAAAAAGTGCTTCCCCATGATGAAATGGAAGAATGTAAAGTAGCATTTGAATGCACTCCACCCATCTTAGAATCAGTATTCAGAAATGGGGGTGGGGGGCAGTGGATTTGATTAATTGTGGGGAGACATGCATTGTAGAGTTCGTTCACTTGGCACACAAGGGGTTTTACAATGTCATCTAGTAATGTCTACCTAATAAAGTTTTGAAAAAGATAAATTAAATTGCCTGAATGTTTAACTCTTTCTTTAAGCAATTCTATGCATGAAGGATAGTTGACAGTCTCCAAGGAGTCTTCCCTAAATTTGTAATACTTTTTATGATATTTATGTAATCTTAAAAGAAAAATCTCTCAAGATAATTTAAACTTCAGGATCTTTGTGTTCTCAAACCCTGTATTAGAGTCACTTCACTCTTTAGCTGCTTTAACACTGGAAATAAAAGTGGAGGTAAAAAGCCAGTTTACTGTGGTGAATATTTTAATGTAAAATACTCCCTGTCATGTGGTGTCATCTCTGGCTAGTGCTTGCACTTTTAAAAGCATCTTAATATGTAACACAGAATTTTACCTTCTCATGAAATATTAGCTTAAAATAATCAAACATAAAATGAGGAGGAAATTGCTGGAATCTAATTTTCCCATTCCCTTTTTATGACTGCTTCCTAAAGCTTTATAATTTTCAAAGGGTTTCAGAGAAAGTAGTCTGTAGCTATAAACTTGAAATAGGTAACCCATTAATTAAATTAATTAATTTCCTCTTTTCTCTGGAAAGGAACTGTGTTCAGTTTCCTTTCTAGGTGACCTGTCAGTATTGATGGAATGTGTTTTCTGATATGTTGGGGATTTTTAAACACTATACCTAATTATGAAGTTGCACTTGCACATTCTTGAACAGACACACAAGCTATCACCATTACCTATGCTTTGTTTCTGTAGGAAAAACAATTCCCTGCCAAGGAATACACAGCAAAAATCTTGAGGCTTATGCTTGGTCTCTCTAGCACAGAACAAACCTTTCAGCCCTCTCCCCAGCCCCCTCCAAAACAGTCAAGATTTGCAACGAAATGTCAAGTACATCATAGCAGGGGTTCCTTATCTGCAGGAATTCTAGTGTGCAGCAATGGAAGGATAGTCCGTAGGCCAAAGGAATCGACAGCCCTAGAGCCGAAACTGAAGTTAAATGTTAACTTCTCACTTTCAATCTCAAACTGCTTGACAAAAGACAGACAGCAGACTTTGATTATAAGAATGGTATTTCCCCAAGTAAATAGAACTAATGTGCTCCACAGAATTGTAATCTTTAGATGCTCCCCTTCAGCTGATTGACATGTGCTTTTGAGGGTTTTCACAATTTGCTTAGTAGTTTGGCTTGAGCAGTGAAATGAGTCACTGTGGGGTATGTGAACTACTGAGTTAGAATTAGCAACCATGTAAAAACCTGTTATGCGTCAAAAAGGTCAACACAGCTTTTATGAGTGAGTCTTATCAGCCACAAAGTTTATTGGCCCATCAGCAAGTTCTGTAATTCTTTGCAATAGTCTCAAATTAAACCTAGACATGGGCTAAGGAAGAGGATCTTGCATGGACAAGGTGGGCATAGCTTGGTCAGAACATACAAATTGATCTGAGTAAATTGCTTTTGCCGTGAAGGGAGGATGCTGCTTGAATTCTGCAGAGATCTGTGTTTGGCTTTGCTCTTGAACATACTTGCAAATTATGTAAAGAAAAAGGTAAGAATGGGGTAATAAACAATCTTGAGTTACCCAGTAGTGTAGAGATGAGAGTTAGTTACGGTAATCAAATAAATGGATTTTGGACAACAACAAAATAGAGGTAGGTTTCTTGCATGGAGTGATATGACTGATTGATATTGGTTATTGTGTTTGTACCAAAAGTTTCTGAGTGATACAGGAAAGACAAAATAGTAACCAGATGGGATCTGTAACCTAAAAAAAAAGTGAGATTTGATGAAACAATGAAAGACTAGTGAAGTCTCCTGACAGAGGATATTGTAAATGCTGAGAGCTGACATGAAAACTGGAGCAATTACAGGAGAGAAAGTAGTGGCAACTCACTTAATGTACAGAATATCCTTCTTGGCTCAGAAAGTCTTTTGAGTCAAAAATGTTTTGAAGCCTGAACAGTAGTAGATGGTAGTATTTTTTTTGCCATATTTCCCATTCTCCCCCAGGTGTCTGGTTTTGTTTACTGTCAGAGGCACTATTGGGTTCCCTGAAGCATTTATCTGTCTCAGCATTTTTAGGTAATTTTCTTTTAATTGAAATTCCCTAGATAGGGATAATGTTGTAGTGGATCCCAGCCGCGATCCAATGAGAATGGGAGGGAGGTGGCCTCTTCCATCCTACTTGACCATAGAAAACACTCTACCATGGATGAGATGCTGATAGGTAAGACAGGGGTTTGCAGAGTTGTGAAGTGGTGCAAATGTGTCTCCTTTGTGTACTGTTCTCACCAGCAGCAGCTAATTTTTTCCACCTGTTCTGAGCAATGTTCTTGTCTCCACCTAATTTCCACCTAGCTTGTCCTCTTACTCTCTCTGGGATGTTTTCACAGTCATCTCATCCTTTCCCAGGCTGTTTTCCTTAATTCTTCCCTTACTGGAATACTGAAATAATCTGAAGCTAAGATTTGTTTTTGTGATCCTCTAAGAGTGTTGTATGCATCTAAATCCATGTTCTGTGCTGGCCCAGACCTTGCCTCCTTGACCAGTTTGGACATAAATAAATAACACTACTTCTCCAGAAATATTTCTTTCTAAATGAAATGCCATTGTAGGTGTCTCTTACCCACTTTTGTCTGCCTTCTATTTCATCAATCTCCTTTTATTTGTAAATTATGTTTTCTCTTTTGTTCTTTTTTTATGCTTTGTGAGAAGCATTTTTAAGAGAACAGTTTTGAGAACTGAACTGTTGAACAGTCTCGCAAACCTCCAAGTAGGTAAGAGAAAAAGTGCAGCAAATCAAAATAAAATTACAATTCCAAAAAAGCAGCACTATGTGATGAAATGGGACTCTGTAGAGATTCCCGTGCCTGATGTTTGTGCACTTGTACACTCCTCATTTTGATTTTTGTGATTTTTTTTTTTAATTGAGCACGTGCATGATGCATCTAAAAAGTTACCTGTGAGCCTGTTTTCAGTGTTAGGTTTTGATTTGGGTTTTTTTTTCTTGGGTTTTTTTTGGGGGGGTGGTGAGGGGACCATGGGACCTGGGTGGTTTTTTGTTTGAAGGAATCTATATGCACCTACTGGCTGATGAGGGATGGCCCTGCCCTGAGGCTGAAGCTGAGAGAGGGTTTTGATGCTCCCCGTGATGCACAGCTTCCCAAGTCACACTCCCAGCAGCAGAGTCTGATGGATAAAGCATCATTCAGTGCCTGGGCCTGGCACCCAGGGCATTGCTGCCTTCATCCACTGGGGCAGGAGTATGGCTGGTTCTTGTCCCTGGCCATCCAGCCCCTTCCTGCCTAAGACCTGCCTTGTAGATTCTCTTCTTTTAACTCATGCCTTGTCAAGTAACAGTAATGGCAGGCTCCAGTCACTGGTGCATCACCCCAGAGCACTTCACAGAGCAGAAAATGCTGTCTGGGAGGAGTGGTGGGGAGGACACTGCCACGGGGGCAGTATGGTGTGGCACCTGTCTCCCTCTGCCCCAGCCTGCTCCAGGCATCCCTCCACAGCTCTCCCCTCTTCTTGATTTTAACTTTCATTTTCAAACCATGTCTATTTTAACCTTTAGTTTGACCATATGTTTATTATTTATTAAAAAATACTTTCAAATACATGCCTTCATTTTAATTTCATTGACTTTTATGAGGTGATGGACAAGTCAGAGCTAATAGTAAATGGCTTAGTGACAAACCTTTGCCAAATCAAACAAACTTTAATTCAACAGAGCTTTTCAATAACATCTTCAGTGTTTCAGACCTTCTGTGTCTGCTGTTGCCTTTTTCTCAAATTCCTTTACAAAAGCACTCTATGTCACCACTCCACTTTTGATGCTATTTTTAATAGATTACTTAGATTTCAGGCAACATTGAGTCTCCATTTAGCTATCATTTATTTATGTATTGTAATCTTGAGTTAGCTCTTTTATGGCTTTGAATCTTAGAGATGATTGTAGTGATGTTATCTCTCCTGTAGCAGTAAAAAGAGACAAGACAGACAAAGGCTGACTTTTCCTCTCCCACAAAGGAGCATTCAAGGACTAAACATGACTCTCAGAAATGTACTTCATAAAAATCAACCTCTGAGGGGACCCCTGGTCAGCCTGATGGTGGATAAGTGGAGCAGCTGTCTCTGCCAGATCTGTTCATTCACCTGACAGCCTGTCAGATGAGGAGTTCTCAGAAAAAAGTAGCTGAATGTGAGCTGCAGTCATCACTTTGGTGGCAGCCTGTCCTGAGCTGCCATTTTCTCCAGCTGTTTGAGGGGTAAGTTTGGGGTATGTGTATGGGCACTTCAGCAGGTCCCTGTGCCATGGATTTTGTGCGTAGGGTGCTGGCTCCCCCTGAGCCATAGGTCCAGGCAAGTCATAACAGAGCCTTGCACACCCTAGTCTTGCTCCTGGAAGATGTTAAGGGACCCAGTCCTGTCAGTGTGCATAAAGGTAGCATATCACTAAGTACAATTTTTTTAACTATTATTTTTTCATAGACCTATTAAGATATGAAAAAAGTGCATCCTTTAGCATGGAGTTTCTCTGCCTACTGTAAATTCAGGCAGGAAATATTTCCTAAGACACGGAATTTAGAAAAACACATTTATGTGATTCAGTTTATTATGTGTATGTGTGATCATAGTACTATGATATGAAAGCTTTTCCTCTTACTCTTTTTTTTAAGTGTGTATGTAATATGTAATTAATTATGTTATAATGTAATAATATATAAAATTATATGTATATATATTTAACCATCTGAAATTCAGCAAAGGTAAATGCAGGGTCCTGCACCAGGAGAGGAATAACCCCAGACACCTGTACAGGCTGGGGACCAAGCTGCAGGAAAGCAGCTCTGTGGAGAAGAACCTGGGGCTCCTGCTAGAAAACAAGCTGTCCATGGGCCGCCACTGTTCCCACGTGGCCAAGAAGGCCAATACTATCCTGGGGTGGATTAAGCAGAGCATCCCCAGCAGGTCAGGGGAGGTGATTCTCCCCCTCTACTCAGCCGTGGTGAGGCACATCTGGAGTGCTGTGTGCAGTTCTGGCTTCCTCTGCACCAGAGAGACATGGAGCTCCTGGAGCAGGTCCAGTGGAGGGCTACAAAGGTGATTAAGGGACTGGAGAATCTCTCTTATGGGAAAAGGCTGAGGCATCTGGGCCTATTCAGGCTCAAGAAGAGATAACTGAGAGGGGACCTCATCGATGTCTGTTAGAGTCTGAAAGGAGTGTGCCAAGAGAATGGAGCAGGCTCTTGGTGGTGCCAGGAATGGAACAATAGGTAATGGGCAAAAAACAGATTCACAGGAACTTCCACTTGAACATGAGGAAGAATTTCTTCACTGTTCAGGTGGCCGTGCACTGGAACAGAAGCAGGTGGCCAGAGTTGTAGAGTCTCCCCTGCTGGAGATACTCAAGAGCCATCAGGACACAATCCTATGCTGTGTGCTCTAGGATGATCCACCCTACTTTAGCAGAGAGGTTGGACCAGATGATCTGCTGTGGTCCCTTCCCATCTGACCTGTTCTGTTATTCTGTGATATCTTCTCATCTATAGGTAGATAATAACAGCAAATCAATAGCATTATTCATTCCTTGCTGGTTTGTCATGCTGCGTAACAAAAGAACTGCAGTGAAATAATTTAACTACCTGTTTTATTGTTCATATACACCTTTAGGGCTTTTTTATTATTATTCTTTTGCTAATTTGCTTATCTCGATGGCATTCTTTGGCACTGAATTATCTGCATTCCAATGTGCAAATGTATTCCTTTGCTTTAGTAATTGCCTTTTTATATAATGATTGTCTACCTCCTTCAAGATAAGAACAAGGTTCTGGAAGATGGTTGTTGATTTGAATTTGTGTATATTAAAAAGTGAAATGAGAACTAAAAAAAGGTTTTTTCAGTTATGGTAGCAAAATAGGATTACCAGATAAAGGAAAACTGCTGACATGAAGGCACATCCAATGAGAAATTGTTTAGGTTAGAGACTGACCACATTAGACTGATGTATCCAAAAACTTTTATACAACTCAGTGATTAAAAGCAGATTCCTGTCATTGTTTCTGCTGGCTACTGAGCTTGTTAGGCATACCATATTTAAAATTAGCTGTTCCGTGAACGGAAAAACTAAAAGTGTGTTTCCTTGTGAATTTATTTTCTGTGTCCTTTCACTATAACCTGTCTTCAGCTGGTACAGCCTATATGAACTTACCTCTCCCTGTGAAATGTCTCTGATTCTGCTTGGCGTTCCCTAAATTCTCACATAGTTCCCTAAATTCTCCCCATCTCTATCTAAGCAAGAATTATCGCATGCTCTGTCTTTCCCAAAGCCCATAGGTGCCAGTTGATCATCGACTAGAACTATGATGGTTGCCAGACCAATTTTCAGGAGCTGTCAGGCAGGCTGGCTACCCACCAGGAAGTGGTGACTGGGTGCTTCACTCTTTTTCCCAAATGAAGCACTCCTACTTCAGTTGTCTTTGTCCAGGTACTGATTTTCAAAAATCCCATTTGAGCGTGGTTACTCTAGGCCACCACACAATGCAGTGTTCTAAGCCTCATTTCTTTAGAATCTCAGGATAAAATGGAGATTTTCATATATGCACATGTAAGGTTTTCCCTTTCATTTCAATGTGAGGTTTCATTCTTTGAACATTAGTGTTAAAGCACAGCAATGGTAATTTGATCATGGAAGGCCAGCTGTATGTTGGATAAGGCTACTTGCAGCAGGTATGAATAAGTATGAAGATGAGAAGAGATACATGGACAAACACAGGACAAATTCTGGAGCTAGGAATAGAAATTTTAAAGTATTGATAGTTCTTACCAGATATTTCCTGGCTATGGCAACTCTTTATTTCTTCAAGTTGTGAGTCTGAATATACAATTAATCTCCAGCAAAAATTTCCCGTGACTGGAATTTTCAAATCCCCTTCTGGTGCTGTATGTGGCACCTGCCAAACAATTGTTAGGGAAGGATATCAAAAACTGCTAATAAAAATAAATATTATTGGTTTAAATTTTTTTTAAAAATTTTTATTCAATAAAATAAGTTTTCTTTATTTTAAAATTTTAAAAAATGTGGCATTTATATACAAGTGAAAAATCACTTAGCAAACTTAACTCAAAATCATTCACAGTTGTGCAGCATAAAAAAAATCATGCATCTACTCTTTTGTTGTAAATAACTGTTGATTAGATTTATTCTGTAAATGGTCTAGCCTAAAATATTTCAGAGTTGTGATGCTTTGGGTATGTTTTAAAAGGATGTCAAATTCTAAGAACTTGTTAAAATAGTTTCAAGTTACTGCACGTCTGCTAAGCTTAACTGTGTGTTTTTATCATTAAGTTTATCATTTCATTTAGGCCACACGGTTCACCAAAGTCTGTCCCCTTACCTAGGTAGATGCTAAAACCAGTAAGGAAAGAGTTCACTTTCAAAACCTCTTTTCTGTATATAGATATATTATTCTATATATTCCATATAAATTATTATTATTGTTGTTGTTGTTATTTTATTCCATATATAGTTTGATATAAACTAAATGCGGGTAAAGCTTTCCTATTCAGTCTGGTTATATTGGCAAATATATGAAGCCTTAGAAGACAAAGCAGTTCATTTTGCTAAATCTGTCATCTTATTTAATTGACAGCCCACCATGCCAGAAAAGGGCATCAACTGGGTTGAGACGTGGCATTATATTTACTGTGTGTTAGTGCTTTATATCACATTTAAGTAATATTGTAGAACATGCTCTTCTGTGAACTAGGCATTTAAGGAATTTGTGCAGAAGTTAACAGAAGTTAAAATTACCTTGGAGAAGAACAGCACATCAAGCATATTCATGATTATAAATCAAATTGAGGCATTTTTATGAGACATGTTTCATGTAACGAAAAGGAAAAAATGCAGTGATTTCACTGAAGAATATCGTGCTCTTTTCTTATGAACAGAAACCTAATTTGGACTACACTTAGTGGCTCTTCAGAAAGGCATTGAAATGGGGTAGGGTCACTATTTAACTGACCTCAGTGGATTTGATGGATGCAAGGTATTTATTAAAAGATGCCATGTACTTGGGAGCCTAGCATCAGCCTCATGTTTGAAGAATGCTGCCCAAACTGCTATATTAAAGGGCAAGATACTGCTTGATAGTGGGTGGTAGAGGCACACATCTTTGAAAGATTTTTGCAAAATAATGAGCTATAATTACATTTTCAAAAGAGAATTTAGCCTGGTGCATACTCTCCATTTTATTGTGCATGAGTTCAAAGGTAGCTGAAGTTAGCATTGCATCCCTTGGAATGTAAATGAGTCTCAATCCACCCTGAATAATTAGGACTACTACTAATTTCTAGAGGGACTACTAGGAGCCAGGAAAGGTTTTTAGATAGGAGTTGTGTAGCACCAACTAGGAATAAACAAGCATAAGAGTCAAGGCCAGCTGAAAATGGCCCAGGATTTTCAAAAAAGTAAGAAAGCAAATTACATAGCATTCCATTGGTATTTATTCTAAAAAACTATCTTGGTAGACAGTATTTTTTAGACTGATATGTTCAGATGTTATGTCTAAATTTTATTTCTAGGTAAATTATATTCCTTGTAAACAGCAATCTTTCTGTGTTGTGCTTTATCAATCTAACTAGTTAGAACTAATTTACTGGAAATGTTACTGTAGGTATTACAAAGGCTGAGACCAATGTTACATACTCACAGTTCAAAGTTTTAGCATGTCTGGATATATTGCTTTCAGCAAGAAGGTGACATCAGTTTGATGTTGACCTTGTAGAATACTATCAGGCACCAAGAGTGCAAATTTCTATCTGAATGCATTTTTAATCACTTTGATATCATTTTTAAAGATTATTACTGGGTTGACCTGAGAGACAATAAGGCAGATGGCTACCTTCTTGCATGGAAACATTCACTTAATGAGGTAAATGAAACTTTCACCATAAAACACTAAATATTTTCTTCTAGGCACTGAGATCTCAAGCTGACAACTTCCATTTGGAACTAAAGCAAAAGGAGTGTGATATTCAGCAGAAAAGAAAAAAAAAAAAAAAGAGTGTTAATAGACAGACTGAGATTGTAGATGATAAATACTTTTTTCAGTCTCACAAATGCATTTTTTCATTATCTCTCTCTCCCACACTCACAATTTGACAGACCACTTACATTTCAGAAAACTGATCTCTCCACTGATCAGAAATATCCTCTGTTGGGCTACCAGAGGCCAACATATTTGCTTCCAATTCTTGGTCTCTCACATGTCATTTTTCTAACAGATTTTCAGTCCCTTTCCACTTTTCAGTTGGAAGTGTCAAATATTTCACACCAGACTGTGAACTTTAGGACAGCACAGAGAGAACAGCGTGGGATCAGCCACTCTGAGGCAGATTTCTGATCCCCCAGACACTGTAGTGTTCTCCCAGTAGCTCACAGCAGTGTTCCCAAATCAGTGACTAGTCCATGGGAGCTGTGCTGGATCAGACGAAGTCTGGTAACACATAACTTGAGTAGTGTCAGAGCTTGTTAAGCACTCTTGGAGACTGCAGGATCTTCTGGGAAAGAAGTGGAACTTTTGTGTTTTGTTGGCCTTACTGGTATTTTTAAATGAAATTTCCCAATAACTTTTGAACAAATGCAAATTTTCATTAATCACAATATCTCACAGCAAGGGAGGTGCAAAGTTAGCGTAAAGAACCTGAATCAGTTTGTTTTGGTTTTTTTTTTTTTTAATTTGGAATTACCACTAGAATTCAATATGTTCTGTATAGGAAGACAGTGAACTGAGTAAGCTCCTGCCCAGTACATCCATGTTGGGAGACTTGTGTGCTCCTGCTCTAATAACATTATGTAAAATTCTCCCTGTTTGCCTTTACCCAACATCTCTTTTCCAAGCTAAAGATCCTTAGCCTGCAAGCTGCTCACACAGCAGAAATTCTTCCAATGAGTTGACTGTTCTTATTGCTGTTCACTTGTCCTTTTCCAGTTCTACTTTTTTTTTGAGATAAGTGGTACAGTACAGAACATAAATGAGACACACACAAGGTCCTGAATATATGGGAAAATATGGACTTTTATAATGGCTTTCTCATTTTTCATGCATGATTGGCTTCTTTGACTGCTAGTGAGTAAGGAAGTGGAAGTTCTTTGAAAGTCCTGCTCAAACACTGGGGTCTCATTCCGGAGTCCTAATCTGTACTGATTTGAGATCTGGGTAGGTTGCCAGACAGGGTGAAGAGACTCTAGAATCTAGGAGATTGTTTCAATTTCTTCCTGATTAAATTTTTTCTTCCTTCTGGAAAATAAATTTAGTTGTGATGGAAATTTTTTGTTTGTTTGTTTTTTGTTTTAGATTATTTGTTATACTTTATAAGCCTATATATAGATATGTCCTGTCTCCTCAATACAATAATCTGAGGAATAGCTCTAATTATAACAGTTACTCTTTCTATTTTAGTCTACCATCTCCAGCAGTAAAGAGTCCTCTTGATTATTGCTTCCAAAAGAGTTGCAAGAAACTATGCACCAGGCAAAAGCTAAATATTCTGGTAAGAGAAAAGAATAAATACCCTCTAAATACCAATAAGTAAATTGCT
Organism: Toxostoma redivivum; assembly: GCA_013397375.1. Lineage (NCBI taxonomy): Eukaryota > Metazoa > Chordata > Aves > Passeriformes > Mimidae > Toxostoma > Toxostoma redivivum. Next base: position 253,471 of record VXBI01014079.1, on the reverse strand, counting down.
GATATATGCCCCGCTGAGAAAGGGCTTGGATCGTTCCCAGGCCTTTTTCACTCTTTATTCAACCAGTTTTCAAACCCCACTTGTTAAATTACTCAAAATGTTCCACTTTCACCCATCCACTGACTTCTTATGTACCTTGAGAGCTAAAGGGCAGATTTTATCCACAAGGAAAATTTCTTGCTTGTCATCTTCTCTATCCACACTAGTAGATTACCTCATCAGAAAAAAAGCCAGCCTGCTTATTGACATTGTGGGCATATATGTATAGCCAAACTTTTAGATTGAGTGATTTGTTTCATTTGGATGGTTATGTAAAACAGTAAAATAATCAAATAGTGTATTTCTTATATGAGAGTATTTTTCCCTATAGCTTACATACATATATATACAAATACATATTCATTATTACAAATTGCAGTATTAGTTGTTATATTAAAGTATATGTTGCTATGTACAGTTTATATATATGTGTGTATAATTTGAATTCTGTTAAGTACCACCAATTTTTAATCATGTTCATTTGATTGCAGTAGGCTCATACATTAACTCTCAAACACATTTAAGCAGCAGCACTGGCAACAATATTGTGTTGTACTGTATGTGCAGCTGCTGTGGTGAGGCAATGTATGCTAATAAATTCTTCCCACCATAGGTGACCTAAGATTAGGACATATCTGTTTATTAGCTGGGAATGCAAGTTTACATGTCAGGGCATGTCAGAAGTGCTAGGCTGAAACCAGGAGCCCATCCCAGCTAAACAGGTGGGTGCTAAAAGTGAGAATTGGATAGAAAAGCTGTAACAGCTGAGGTCTTGCAACAGAACAGACAGAAACGTTATTTTAATAGAATAGTGTAAATTGAACTTTTAATTACTATGTGCTCTTTTCAGCACAACAGATGAAAAACTGGAACTGAGCAGCTGGAAGCATGAACTGTTTTCCAGGAAAAACCTGCCTTGAAAAGTGCTTTGTGAGCATGTTGGAGTTGGGGAGGCAGCTGTGTGATTTCACAATTTGATTCTAATTGCACTCTCACAGGCTTGTGTATTCAAGTTCTTGGGTTCGAACACTGGCTGAGGACAGGTGTTGTTTAATATGATTCAATTAGACTTTGTGAATCAATTTAAAAATACAAAAGAAGCAGGTAGATGTCATGCATAATAGTGATGAGATTACTATGCAAACACCTTTTGCAAATACTCTAAATATTGTATAAGTTATTGGCATTTTTGAACATAGCTTCTGACACCAACATCTCACTGATCAGAAGCTAACCAGGAGATCAGAATTTAAGCAGGAGTGAAGACGATTGCAGACATGGCTGAGACACTTCTACCATGTCAGAACAGATGTCAGAAAGTGTAGCTAAATCCCTTTGCCCAACTGCAGTAAGTTACACAGCATCTTTCACTGGACTGGTAGTTAATTGCTCAAGTGCATGGAATTGTGCCCACTCAACGCCTTGGCTTGCACCTGGGTGTAACTCTTGCAGCTAAATGGCTTCCTAACATCTTCAAGGTGTCCTTGAGACAGGTGCCTTTTGCAGTTTCCCTCCTTACACTTTTTAGTTCTGCATTTATCATAACTTTCAGTTTCCCTTTGCAAATCTACCTCGATGCACAATTTTCTCCCTCTTTCATATTCTCAGAGGGTACTCACAGGCCTTGTTTAGCATATAGCCCCCATAAGCACACAGCCCATCCCTGTGGGCTCTAAAGGAGACCTGCACAGAATGCTTGCTGCAACTTTGTAATTTACTTAATTTCCCTTAGGGAAATTAGTATTCAAGAGGAGTTTGTAAACGTACAGCATGTTGTTCATGTCCATTCTGGAGCAGAGCAAGCTAGTGGAGATCTTTCCTCTGTGCCCTAAAAAATGCTGTGAGCAAAAGGTTAGGAGTAGCAGCACTTGGGCAGTCTCCTTCCTGTAACTTCTCCAAAGTCAGCCACACTACATCAAAATGTCAACTTGCCTGTAAATTCTGCCTGCAGCCTCCTTAGCACAAGTATATACAAGTGCCTTCTCTCACCCCTCTGTCTTTCACTACACCCAAGTCCTAAAGAACAAGCACAGAGCTCCACCCATATCCTTTCTAATTATTGTTCCTCTTCTGATGCTGAATTGCTACTAAGTATTATCGTAGCTCTCTGTCCTAAATATCAAATCAAACCTACCTAAATTCTCTGTGTTAACCAAAGCTAAGACCCCCCCTGAACAATCTTATGCTTGCTCTTGCCAAATTTTGCTCATGGTGATGCTTAGCCAAGGGCTGTGAGTCAGTCGCATTTCACTGCTGAGTCAACCTGCTCAGCTAATTTTATCCTGGACTCAAATATAAATGAGAGTGTTGCAAATGGTGAGGACATGATGCTGATTTGCAAAAGGAGGTGACTGTGGAGTAGATGCACTGTCAGGGATGTGCGTGGGAAAAAGGAGCACGCCAGAGATCTGCACGTGCCTACTTGTCCTCACCTAGAGGATGCAAACACCAAGTAACACGACATCACAGAGAGAGAGGCCAGAAGAATCACTGGCAGATTGTGCTGATATTTATGATACACACACACATATAAAATATACACAAGATATACACATTTAAAAACAATTTCCAGTATGTGGATGATAATGCCTAATCTTCAAATAGCCCTTGTATCAAATGATAAATATATGTTTCTCATGAACAATAAATACAATTCAAGCTTCAACTTAAACTGTTTTTCAAAAGATGACCCGGTTTTACAGTGCTTTTAACTTTGATTGTGTAAAACGTTTGGCACCATCAAGTGGTAAAACGGTGGACTGCTCCTTCATAGCAGTCTCAGTAATAAAGGGAACAATGATGTGATTGTATATTGGAAAAGAGCCTAAACTTTTGGATATATTTTATCGAGGTTATTTGAAAAAGTTTCTGAGGTTTTCTCGGGAAAAGTACTGGATTAAATGGGTTTTTTTTCCCAGCAAATTAAATTTGATCATTGTCCAGTGACTTAAACTGGATTAAGTCCTTGTTTCAGCTGGAATATATCATGGTAATCAGTTTCAGTATTTTTCAGTCTAAATTTCTGAAGTTGAGTCAATTTACATGCAATTAACATAGAAATAATATTCACTTTAGCATAGAAGCTAGTGTGAACTTTTTTATTATCCTCCTTGTTGATGTCTTAAAACAATAGCTCTGTAAAATGGAAGCAGAAGTAATAACCTGCATTGTTATGAGACTTGCTTAATTTTTCCTTGCTGGCCATTGAATAGGTTTGAATGGGGTCAGCCAATGGTAAAAGCAGTCTGCAAAAGAGGCAAATGTGGGCAGATAAAATTAGTTTTAAATTTTAAATTATGCAGTAATCATGCATCATTTCAATTAGTACCAGCTTTGGTACAGGTAACACTTAATATATGCATAACTTGATTAAAGAAATAGTAGACCTACCTGTGGGGTAAAATGATCTATAATTATACTGATTGATTGTTACATAACTGTTTTTATTATTTTTGCCAGTGTGTGCTTATCAAATAATGATTTTAAAAAGACCTTCTTCTTAAAAAAAATCCAAATCAAACCAACCCAACCAACCAAACAACGAACTCACAAACCAACCAAACCTCTTCCTGTTGAAACAACCTTTTTCATTACTTAAAAATTTATTTTAATGAGAAGGAAACTCCAGTGGATGAGCTCACACAACTGAAGAGATAGAAGAGACAGGCAGATGAGCTGGAGACAGGCAGATGAGCTGACCTCTGAGAGGAAAAACAGGTAATTGGTGCTAGGTAGCAAACCAACCTGAATAACAATGAACAGAAAATCCTTGTGTAACAGTTAAAGGTATTTTTCATGATATCACTGAATAACACAAAGCATTTATATGGATTGAATTCTCATGTTTATCTGAGGAGAAATATCTAATGCAGAAAATATTTCTCCATTTTGCTATGGATACAGAAGATGGAATTCACCTTATCAGAAAAGGAAATTATTAATGTTAGTTTAAATTAATTTCTTTTAATCTACTCTTCAAATACATAAGCTCAATATTTTTAGTATGAGGTGAAGACTTCATTCTCTACTGTAGGCTTGAAATCAGTGTTAATGGAGTCTGGGATTCTCATAATGGGAAAGGGATAGCATTTGCAGACTGCAGCAGGCTCCTTGAAATCAGGATGCCCAGCATATTCCTGTATCCATAGCTTGTAACATTATGTTTTTCATATATGTCTTGGACTTCAAAAAAGGGGCAGAGAAATTTGAAGGGATTTTTGTGGCATCTTGACCAAATTTTAGGAAGTTACATACAGAAAAAAGTTTTCCAAATTGTCCTTTTCTTTTTTTAAAGTACTGGATGCACTTAATTGTAGTAGCTTGTCCAGCTTCAGGAAATAATGAGCTCAGAGAGAAATAGGACAGTGATTCCAGCAGTATGCAGAAGTGCACAAAACCCTCTCACTGTTTGTCCCAGTGTTAGATCCTAGAATCCCAAGTATGAATGCAGAGAAATGTGGTAGTTAATAAAATGTTACTTCTTAATGATTAAACAGGACCGGAATACATGAGTGCTGTGTTATAGTATCATAGAAGAAAAAAAGACGTTTATGAGGGAAAAATGAGGAGAGAGGCAAGGGAGATGCACTGAGTTTAATGAAACTTTCAAAAATGTTTTGGTGTAATTGCTTGTAGAGGCTTCAGTCACTACTCGTAAGAGTGATTGATAGCAGCACTCTGCTGTCACCTCCCAAACTCCACGTTTGGCAGGGAAGGGTTGCTACAGGCTTTGTTGTTATCACCGGGAAGGTGATCTGGGGAATGGCAGCGTGGCTCTGCCAGCAGTGGTGCCTCAGCTCCACCCAAACGCCAGCCGAGTCCCAAGCGGAAGCCATGGATCCCCACGCTGGCACAGCCCTGAATCCAAGCTAATGGACCTTGCCTCCAGCCCAGCTTTTTGGCTGGGGCTCAGTGCAGGACTGGCTCGAGTCCCTCTGAGCTGGGGCACAAGCAGGCTGCACTGAGAACTGCTTTTCATGAAAGCCTCGGGAAGCTTTTGTAGGCATAGTCTGACAGGGTGTTTCATTTCACACTTCTGAGAGCAATCTCTTCTATAGATCACACATCCTTCAGCTTGATCCTCGTGTCATCTTGACTCTCACTGAATTTAGAATTTGCCAAACAAAAAGAGCATGCAGGGATGCCACTTTATCACATGGATAAAACCGTGGCTGAACAAGTGCTTTGAAAAAAACCCTGCAAAGTACAAAGATGTATCAAAAAAGAATATGCAGTCTGATTTAATTGTTTTAACAAATCAGATAAAAAATGAGGAGCTATGCAGTATTTGCTCTGTTTCCCACCACTCATTACTAAGTAAAAGTTGAAGTCAGAATGCGTGGCAGATTTTCAATAAGCAAGCTACCTCTTATCCCAGAATACTGGCATCCCAAATCAGTGGTATGGCTTACAGGTAAGCTGTCAGTTTAACAAAATTTAAATCCTCATGGTGATGTTGTTCTGCTTTCTTATATGTATGTTTACCAAGCTAAAGCAAAGTGCAGACCTACAAACAGCTGTAGAGTAGCCACTTTCTGAAAAGAGGACAGAGATTCTGAAATTACTGTACCTGACAAGGAAGAGGAAATATTTTTTTAAATAGTGATGGAACAAAAGTAGATAACATGTGATATCAAGTGATTTGGCTTAAGGCTTGGGATTTTGAAGGCACAGGTCTCAATTTTTAATGCATTCTATTTCTGGGAATCAGTTGTGTTCTTATGGAGGTTGAAGTCACTCTTACTGGGCATCTAATTCTCTGAATACACTCTGCTCATTGTGATAGATTGCTGGCAGTTCTTTCTTATTCACTTTTTTTTTAAGAGAAAAGAAAATGAAACTTTATTCTGATGTTTTCTGAATCTATGATTGATTCTTAAGAGGCATCCTTTTTACTGTGAACTCCTTTTAAAGAAATCTTAGGGTTTTTTTTCCATTTTTAGAAGGATCCATCAAGATCTTTGCATAAATTGGAATTTTTTTTTTTAAATCTGACCTTTCAGTGAAGTGTGATTCATATCTTTGCATCATGATGCTAAATGAATACCTGTATAAGGACATTACAACAGAGTACTTATCTGTTTCTTTCTGGTATTTTTAAAGAGTTGTTGTGTCTTTCTCTTGGTGATAGAGATAATAGTCAGGAATGCTGCCAGGTTGATTCAGTCACTCGAAGTCACATTGCAGGATGCACTTCCACTTCAGTCTGGAGATGTAGGATTTAAGCCCCAGAAACGGGCATTGAATACAACAATGTAGCAATAATTCCATGAGCTAGGCATTCCATCAGTATCAATAGCACTTCAAAGAAGAATCTCCTTTAAGAAGTTAATTAAACACTTTTCACCAATAGCTTTTGTACCAGATTCCCAATGCACATATAAAGCAATGAATGCTTTCTAAACCAACAAAGAAATCTACTTCTGAGATACATGTGAAAAATAAATTCTATCCTTGCTTTTAGAATGGCTTCTTACCTTTTGGGTATAAAGGAAACATTCTAAGAAGAAAGAAGAAACCACATCAGTTCTGCTAAGTTAAAACTAAATTACTTCTATCATGATTATTTTACCTCTATCAAAGATTGATTTTGACCCATTAAAAATTTAATTGTCATAATACACATTGACCAAGTCAACTTTCTTAATATAGCATCATTTTTCAGCATTTGCCAAACCTGGAAGTTTATTGTACAGTTTATTGTACAACGGGATTGGCACATTGCTAGATCAATGGACAGAGAGATGGATTGAAAACTGACTGAAGGACAGGGTTCAAAGAGAGTAGCCTAAGCCCAGGTAGAGGCCAGTTACTTGGGGTGCACTGGTCTGCAGGAGGTAGACTGGTGCCAGCAGGCCAAAGGAGTTGATCCTTCTCCGTGCCTAGCACAGGTGAGATCATGTGTGGAGTGCTGAGTCCAATGCTGGGCAAACATGGACATATTGGAGCAAATCCAGCAATGGATGATGAAGATGATTGAGAGATCGTTATATGAGGAAAGGCTGAGAAGTCTGGGATTGTTCAGCTTGAAGGCTCAGGAGGAATCTCATCACTGGGGCAGTCCCTGGGCATTGTGTTGTGCTGAGAAACACAGGCAGTGCTGTCTGCAAAAATGGAAAATCCGAACAAGATTTCATCAAAGGACGTGTGCATGGATACAATAAGTAGGAGCTCCAAAAGGATTTCAAAACCAGACCATATGAACCAGAAGAATCAGGTGATGGGCCTCTGAATCAGAAATTACACTCTAAGTTTCACAGAGGGTAACTGGGGGAAGGAGCTCCCTCTCCCACAGCCATGGGGGAACTTACAGCTTCCTGTGAGTCTATTACAGGGCACAGGCTGGGGCAATGTGTGTTTCCTTTTTGTCAAGTTAATGCCTTTGTACAAAGTTTTCATTTGCATGAGTCAAACTGATTGCCCGATCTTTAGTTTCTGAGTTTCTGAAGTGTGTAGTAGCAATGTCCATGCCCTACTTCTGAAGGAGAGTTATTGACTATGCTCTTGGGGAGGTGAAAGGCTTTATTAAGGAGTATAAACCCACTGGTTTACACTCTATACACCACCACTGAAGTGGTTAAAGGTTAATGGCTGATTTGAACAAATGCTAGCACCAGGAAACTGGGCTTACATAAAGTGGCAAGGATGCTCTTTGAAAGGAATGAGGTGATTGCAGCAGAGATGGATGCACATTGTCAGGCAGACTTGCTGAACGTGCAACAATTCGGCAAACACAACATGACATTAAGTACATCTTAAACAGGGACTCAACCTACAGGCATTTAGCCCACACCTAGCTGCACAAAGCAGGATTCAGTTTTATGAAAAGCACTTCAGATATCGCAAGGAGTCTCACCTGGTCTGGAGCTGCTGCTGCTGCTCCAGAGCAATGCAGGGTTCACACTGGGGTTAGGCTGCACATCTCTGCATATCGAGGCATCCCAGACTCCCCAGGAACTTCCAAGTGGCATTGGATGTTTCTCTGTAGCTAACTGAGTGCCTTCTGTACTGAATATTTCAAGTGCTTAAAGTTAAATATCTACTAGCATTTTAGAAATCCTAGGGTATCCCGCCTGTCCCAGTATGACATTTCACAGAACTCCCACAGACCTTGTGTGATACGTGCCAGCTCATGTAGGTATCTCGGGTCTTTTGGGACATCTAAAATGGTTCTGTTTATGTATGTTTAGGCATTTAATTGCCTTCCACTATTCAGGCAGCTAAGTTTAGTCGTGTGCCATCTGGTGTTGAAGGATACCATCAGGGAATCAGCTCTGAGCTCTTGCAGTTGCAGTTCATCTTAATCACTCTAAAGCTGTGTGTCAAGGTGGCATGAACCCACGTCTAGAAATGCTGGGTTTCTTTGGTATTTTAACATGAGAGATGAGCCTTTACATTGACAAAGCGTATTTCATCTCAGAAGTTATATGAATGAATGCTGAATTTTTTATGGTAGTATATACATCTTTTAGAAAGTCCTGAAAGCTTAATGACAACCTATGCTCACACTATGGTATCCACAAACCCCAGGATACATGTCAGCAGTTTGCATCATTTCATGTATAAATTCTTGTCTGACCTAACCTTCATTTTCAGTTTCTCTCTCTCTCTCTGTCTCCCTCTGTCTTTCTGTTTCATTGGATTTTGGTGAAGAGTTTAATGTGTCTTGCCACTTGCTCATGCTCCATTTTTCACCTCACAGTATCCCTTTTCAACCCAGGTAAACTGGAAAAACATTTGAGAGAGAAGGGAAAAGCTACTCAATTGATAGGACAGTCAGAAATCTGTTGAGTAATGGAGGGGAAAAGTATTTATTTCACTTCTCAAAAATACTCTAGATGACCTCTGTAAGTTGTAAAAACACAGAGTAATACTGTCACTGGCAGTCCTGTTATGTATTTATCAAAGACAACTGCAGTGAATAATCAGAACTTTATTATGTAATAGAGATGTTTGCATCAGAAAATGGTCTTGATTCAGATTCTCTGACATTAGGAGCATAATGATCAATGCTGGATAGCTGATACGAAGTTCAGTTCCACTCATCCCAGTTAGGAGAAGTCAAGATGTTTGAAGGAAAACAGCTGATGAAGAATCAGGCAGATACTTTTAATTCATATAAATAATAATAAAATAATTTTCTGCTTGTGATTCTGTCACAGAGCATGTTTCATACAAAGTTAAGCACACTCAAAAATGCCACACAAGCTTTGTATCTTCATTCTTATATTCCTTAGTTACAGCTGGAGAAAAAAAAAAACATTTCATGGTAGGAAAAGAAAAAAGAAACTACTTTATCACCATATCACTAAGATAATTTGGAAAGTAATTTCAGAACCATTAGGACAATCATGAAAATCTGCCGATAAAAATGTAAATTTAAGATTTCAAGTTCAGATTAAATCACTAAAGAGCAACCTGTTCAGCCTCTTTTTTTTTTCCTGTTAGAATTGTCTTCTGCTGCAGGTCTGGCATGATATCCAGTTATGGGTAGCATGACATACAGGATGTTAAAATAAACACATGCCTAGATTGCATTCCAAATAATTCTGCATGTTCCTACTGTATGCATCCTTACAGCCTGCAAGAAAACTTAAGAATGTCTCCTAAACCAATATAAAAATTCTGGTTTGCAGAACTGTCATCTCTTTATATAATCTTATGGATCAGATATACCTGTAAAGGAAAATATTGTCCTACGATAGACACATATATGTGATAAAATCAACATAATGCTTCTGATTTCCATTGTGTCTTCTGACCCAGCCCTGTCCTCTGCTACACATGATTTTCTTACCAAAGAAGGTAAAGGAGAGAGATTTTGGAAGAGATTCCAGGAGTGGTTTCTTCTTGATATAAGAAAGATATTTTTTACAATGAGAGTAATTAATCACTGGAACAATCTCCTGAGGAATGTGGTTGAGTCCCCATTGGAGTTCACCTTCATGAGCTTATGGGATGCTTTAGGCACATTTCCTCTTACTCTAGCACCAGTGGAAAATGGAGTTGAAAGTTTTACTTATTGTTAAGAGGTAAGGTCTATTATGTGTAATACTGTTCTCTAATAATGTATTTGTATATTTTAGCTCAGTGTTATTTTTTATAGTGTTTCTAGTATCTTTCTAGTATTGTTCTAGTACCTTTTGACCCATGGAGCCAGAACCCCACTGTATGAAACTGCAGGCTAAACTGCAATTGCTGTTTGTAAAATAAACAATGCGAGTAGCATCTTCTCACTGCTGTACACTGTAGTAACACTGACATTTCACACTTCATGTTCTAAATTGCAACATTGTCCTAGACATTAAGGATACAAAGAATAAGAGATGAAAATCGAAAGAACTTACTAAAGGTTAAAGAAAAACTCTGAAAGAAGATTGAGCATATTCTATTTTAATTTTCAGTAATTCTTTAAAATATCAGAACTCACAATATTCTGAATTGAAGATTTAGCATAGCGCATTTGGCAAAGAAGTCAATGACTTCTGAATGGAAGGAAATAAATTTTAATGTTTTGTGTGAACTCGTGGTTTTTTAACCTTGTACAAGAAGACACAGAGCATATCCTTGGCTTTTCCATACATAGCATATTCCTACAAAGATTTAACCTGCTCTGGAGATCTAACTTTATATCATAACTAGAATGCTGTGCTTCACTGCAGCCTGCCATCTTTTCTCCAAAGTCTATGTATGCACATGGCATAGTCCATCCTGCTAAACAATCATTCAGCCTTAAGGACCAACAAATTCCACTGGTATTTCACAGCCTTTAGATGGTTTGCAGTTCTGTGAATTATTCAGTCGTTTTCCCCCAGTATTTTCCGTGGAAAACCATGCAGAATCCTGCCTTAATCCCCATCTGCAAAATGCATGTAGTTGCTCCGTCCAAGAGGAGAGACATCCACTAAAGGCTGGCACAAGATTGGATATTGTCACTTTTGTGTTAGAGGACAAGAACTAGTCAGTGTGCAATGACATAAACATGATACATTTACTCCAAGCCTATTGCTGTTTTATTGTGAAAATTGTGTAATCTGAAGTGTGTGCTAATACATGATTGTTTCAAAAATAAAATAATCTGGCTTTGTTTTATTGTCTGACCTCTTAAAAACCAAACAAAACCCAACTGTTTTTAATTTCAGCATGATGGGAGAGACAATGACCTTTCTCAAGCAACAACTAAGCTCCTACAACTTGATTGAGCCCTTCCAAGACAGAAAACAAAGTCTGAATTATGCCAGTCTCTTCAGACATAGAAGTGAAACAAAATCTCTTGCAAGGCAAATTTGATGGAGAATTAGTGATATATGTGGGACAATATGAAAATGCATCCTGTTGTACGGTAGGCAGAAAATTAATCAGCAATTTTACAATTAAATTGTGTAATTAAAATGGGATATTAATATTCTAACAAAATCCACCTTTTAAATGCTGATTTCCTAGCTGCATGTTGCAGGAGGATATTGTAAATGACTGGTTTCTTTTCCCTGTCAAACATGCCACAAGAAGGACATATTACTGTGGAACTCAAGACTTACATGTTTGTTTTCCAATTTATAGCTCTCTTAAATGTAGAACTAGTTTTGTTGTGCATCTTAATTTGTTAGGTAAAACACTGGTTGGATTTTCTTTACAGTAGAGGGCATTCCTGGTGTAGAAAAAGATGTATCTATACGTAAAGGATAAATCAATCTCAGCATATAAGCATCTGGTAAAATTTCCAGTTGTTCAGTAATTTGAATAGTATATGCTGCTGTAGGATTTGTAATTAGGCTTGTACATAAACAATGTTGTTAATATTGTTGTAGCCCTGTAAGTAGATGGGATGCTGAGTTTTCATCATGCTTCACAGAAGCTGCTCAGGCTGCTTTAGAAAGCCCTGCCTATATTTGCAGGAAAGTACTTTTTCTAATTATGCCGATAGTTTTCACAAGTTGAGAGAAATTTCTCAGCCATTTCATGCATTCATAACTGGACTTGGCTTTGTATTTTTTTCATGTAAAAGTTGCTAGCATTTCTGAGCTCAAATCTTGTCACAGTAAGATGTCTCTGCATTTGAAATTACATGAGTGCAGGAATTCATTCTTCTGACAACCACTGTTCTGCTTTTGTCAGTGGTAAATTCCAGCTCAAGGAGATGTCAAATCACAATGAAGAGAGGTTTGCCTAGGAAAAAATAATGATAATTCACGCCTTATGGAAATTAAAATTCAAACCCACAAGCATGTGTATTAAAGGAAAACCTTATTAGATATATACAAATCAAAGCTGCTTTGGCCTTGGCTTCTTGAGAAATAAGTAATTTTGATGCTTTGCTACAGAATTTTAGGGAAAAAAAGAAACTCTTATTTTCTAGCTATAAATATTCTTTTTTCTTTGACCAAACCACATAATCATTTTCTTTCAGATAATTTTCTTCAAAGTATTACCCATTTGTATAATTTCACAAACAAATGCCCAATACTTCTTTCATCTGCCTCCACTGTCTTGGTTCGTTATTTTTAGTAGTACAGGCCTTGAGAAGCTATGCATTGTGAGTATGTCCTGGAGGCATTCGGCAGCATCATATACTCAAATTAGATACAGTGTCTGACTGATAAATACATGTATAATCCATGTATAAGCCATGGAGAAGGCTGTCTTGCTGAAACAATATTCTGGACCCATCCACAGATGAAGTTAACATGGACTGGTAACAAACTGTGGAAGTTATGTTGGCATGAGCAAACCTAGAGTAAATCTGTGCTGCAGTGTGAACAGTGTATGATCACACCACACAGCAATAGCAGACCTATGTGCTGGGAAAAAATACGACTTTTACTGAAGCTGTTAAGCATACATGACAGCATAGGCTCTGTCATTCCTTTGTGTGTGTTCCCACGCTTCTGTCATAGGAGATGGTAGAATTTGCCATGCACAGGTACTCAGATAAGCCATGAACTCGTTCATTTCAGGCACCTGGCCACTTCACTGTGCCGCTGATACACCAGGTGAGCCTTTGCTCAGGTGGCAAGCCTGTGCCTTGCGGCTCCTGGCTTCTCCTGGGAGGAAGTCCCGAGTGCCTCCCCTCAGCGGGGGACAGCCGGAACAGCCTGAGGTGCTGTGCGGTGGAGATGGCGGAGAGCAGCTGAGGCGCGGAGGGGCTGGCCCGGGCCGGGGCCTCTGCGGGGCGGCAGGGCCGCTGCACACGGAGCGCCTGTGGGGCGGTCNCGGGCTCCGCGCCGCACGCACGGCTGAGCCCCGCGCTGCCATGGAGCCGCAGGCACGCGGTGAGTCTCGTCGGGACACAGCCCTCCGCCGCGGCGCGGGGGTCCCGTCTCTGCCGCCCGGAGCTGCGCTCACCCCTCGGGGAGGGCCGAGCCGGCGCGGGCACAGCGCGGGCTGGGGCGGGGGGTGCCCGGGGCGGGGAGAGCCCGGGGGAAG
>VXBI01014079.1:106283-239904 GCA_013397375.1 Toxostoma redivivum | reverse complement strand
CCTGGTGCCCGCCGCCTGTGGCGGCCACAGGCTCGGCCCGGGAGCGCGGTATGACCCGACCCGACCCGGCCCGCGGGGCGTCCTCGCCCTGCGCCCCGTCCTCCATCCCGAGCCGAGGTCCCCTTGGCTTTCCTTAGGGGTTGGGATGTTGGCGGCCGCTTTCTCCTCCTGCTGGCTTTAGACGTTTCGCGGTCAAGTAGCTGGCTGATAACTCTGTGTTAAGTTTTTGCCACCGAGGTTTGTTGGTTGTTTGAGGTATTTTTGTGTGTCCTGCTCCGCTGGCCATCCCCCTTCCCTGGTCGGGCTGCAGCCGCTGCCTCCCGGGGGGACGAGCGGGACGGTGCGAGCGGGAGCCGGCATCGCTAACCCTATCCTGCAGGCAGCCGGAGGGTGGGAGCCGCCTCCAGCAGCAAAGACCCTGGGACTGGGCTTCCAGCAGGGCTCTGGATCCACCGAGAGCCGCTTAAAATTGGATACGCTGAAATATTTCTGCAGCTTTGCAAACACAGCATTCATTCACCTGAAGTGAGCATTTTCTATTGCAACAGTTACGGCTTACTTAGCTGTTCATATCTATCTCTGGAGAAAGTTAATTGGCATCCAGAGAAGAGAAGAAACTTTTCATGCGAGTTACAAATGATGTTTGGGTCAGCCTAAGAGATGTTAGCACAGACAGATCTTGCTCACCTTTATAATCTTGTCACACAAGACTAAGAAGGTGGTACAAATATTTCTGCAAAATCAGAATGCTTAGGAAACATGTCATCCATATAACAAGGAGATGAAATAAGCAGGAGACAATAGGCTTCCTAATTCCTAATAGGATGGTTAAAATCTGCCTTAAACAAATACGCTTACAAGAGGCAATGTTGGCTGCAAATACATTTGTATGTCAAGGAATACAGTGGGAAATCTGAGTTCATGGTGCTTGTGAATGAGAGCCTTTCTGGCAAGTGTTGTTATGTGCTGTCCCAATGGATGCATGGCTGAAGCTGCCTGCCAAAATAAATAGATCTGGGCTCAGTTCTTGGGATTTTTAGAAGTCAGTATTAAGACTACAGCATCAGACTGTTATTTAAACAAGTAGCTCTGTAGAGCTACTATGATGGAGGTCCTGTTCATTAAATAGGAACTTCATATGATAAGAATGTGGATAATTTCTTGTTTTGTAGAGCTGATGGGAAACAGTATCATATTCTGGTTAGCTGTACATGTGAATCTTTTGCCTTCTCTGAATAGTAAGATGAGTAAGCACACAAGTTCTCAGTGTATGTTAAAAATGTAGGTCAATAAATGTGTTTTGAATATTTGGGTCAGCAACTCTTTTACTTCCCCAGGTCTTGAATGAATTCTTCTGGCTTAAAAAAAAAAAAAAAAAAAAAAAAAAAGAAAAAAAAAAGATTTTCTTTGATAAACTAGCAATGCAATCCAAGATTTTTCTGATAGGTATTTGTATGCCAGAAAACCTTTGTTTTTAACCTCCATTTCCTTCTAGACTTAATTTAGTGTGTGCTACTGCCATTATGGAACCTTGCTGGCAAAAAGAATTCAACCTGCGTGTGTCTAATGCTGTCAAATTCAGTTAAGTACATCTGAGCACTGGCCAGAAGTCTGAGTTTTTCAATCCCAGTTACATGTTTTGCAGAGCACAGTTATAGCAGTTTACTAACAAAACAGTAGCAATTTGTTTGAAAGACTGCTCTACTTCCAATATCTCCTTAAGCAGCAGGAGAGATGTGTATACATTGAATGAGTTTATTAATTGCTTCTAAAGAACTTTCAGATGCCTACAGAAAAAATGAATCCTGAATAATTTGTTCCAGTGTGCTCTGCTGGGATATTGTATTCCAACTAAAAAGATGAAGAAAAAGCTATGCATTTAAAACCATTTAAGAGTGCTGTTGTGTTGTTTGTGCCATTTCATATTGTCCTTAAGGCAGAGTAGAGCAATTTTATGTTCCAAAAACGCATGCAGGTATAGAACATAGGTTTCTTCAGAGCAGGAAAATAATTTTTGTCAGCATTTTTACATAGCAGCATGAGTCAACTTTGTAAGTCTTAATGCAACTGTGGACAAAAGAAAAGTATTATCTGTAAATGTATCAACGTACTGGGTAGAGGGCACAGCTAAATGCCATGAGTTTCTGCGTGGGTCAAAGCACAAAATAGTATCTGTCCGAAGACTGAGAAAATTAAATGCTCTGATACTTATTTTAAAGTAGTAGAGAGAGTTCATGGACTGAAACAGAATTACTGTTATATTTAAACCTATTGAATATGTCTGGCAGCATTCATGTGAATGAACTAGATGAGACAGTCAATCAGACAGAGGGTAATAGTAATTAATGTTAAAATTATTTTCTAAAGAAATAACAATATGTTCCATGTAAACAAATTCATATGTGTAATAAAAAAAATAAATTTCACTTAATATAAATTTTATCTTTAAGCCTCTGGGTGCTTTTCTCTTTGATTACTTTTTGTTCTTAATGGAAGAGCTGATCCAGGAACACACCAGCTAGTCTTGTACTAGGTGCTAAAATTTCATAAGAGCATATTTGTTTTCCTTCCTACGGCTGCCAGTCATTCCTGAAGTGTAAAGTTTGGAAATCTGAAGAACAGTGTTTCTCTTTGAAAGGGAGGAAGAGACAAACTGTATATTTGCCTCACATCATACCCATTCTACTCCAGGTCTAGATTAACATGCATGTAGTCTTGCTTTCCAGTTTAAAACTGTGAGTGTCCTGTAATAACAGTACCATGGATGTCTTACTCATTCTCTCATCTGAGAGTCCCATGTGACTTTAACACTGGAGCTTTACTCATTACACATTTCTCTCCTTTTTGCAATAATTCTCCATTTCTTCATGCATCCAGATATAGTTGTACCTTTTTTCCCTGTCACATCTTCTCTTGATTCTTACTGATAAAAGGCTTTGATGTGCAGCTTTCTGCTCCTGTTTTACCTACACAGGTAGCACATCCAGTTGCTTGTACTCCTGGCCTCTGAAGGGGTTTTTGAGGCGTTTCACTGTCTTAGCAATTCTCCTTAAAGCTGTGCCTGACAGATGTTCTGCATCCTCACCCAGTTGCTCATTGTAGCCATAATAGCTTGTGGTAGCTACGCTCACCCCTGTCAGGTATTGAGAGCTGTGGTTAGTTCAAATGTTGGATGACTCCTTCTCGAGACCTTATCTTATAGGCTTGCAGCACCTCACTTCTTCCCACTGCTGTATGCAGCTGGCATGCTCCTTCTAGGATCCTCAAGCCAGCAGTGTCTGCCCTGTGATGTTACAGAGCAGAGAAGGCAGCACCTTGGCACGTGCATTTGTGTGGAGCTTGTGATCAGAGAAATATCATCAGAAGTCACAGCATTAGCCCAGTGCCCTTTCCCTGCCACAGTGGCACCTGCCATCTCAGAGTCAGGTGGTCTGAGGCCTCCGTGGTGGGAGGCAGTGGTCAGGAGGACTTGTGTTACCTGTGATACGGTCTACAAGACTTGCCAAAATGGCATTGGCAGCTTGGTCAGCATTCTCTGTCCTTGCTAGCTACTCATGTGCTTACTAATCCAGAAAAGAATCTGTATAGAGTCACTCTTGCAGTGGGAAGGTGGGGATAGAGAACACAGGGTGATGTTACCTCACTGTAGCAGCAGTGCTGTAGCCATCGCACCAAAGCAGTGCCTTGCTGGAGAGGGCAGCATCTTCCCTATCCTCGTGCTTGAGTCTGGTGCTTTACCAAGGAGCACTGACTGTTTTGATCGATGTCCACCTTTTCCCTAAGGACAGAGTAAAACTACTGGTTTGGAGCTGATTTAGTGTAATTGTTTTATGAGAAATGCCTGTCCACATGCACAGGATGCCATGTCACACAGGATTCACTCTAGTTATCCAGGGGTTTGTGCTGCCTCTGTTACAGCCTTCTAGAGCTCAGCATTGCCCCACAATGGAAAACAGGAGAGAGAACTTTGCAAAGGGTCAGGAGGATATTGGAGTAATTGAACCAGCCAGTGATAACCTGCATGATGGAAGTTTCAGCTGCTGTGTTAATAAGACCACATGAAGAGGAGGTCAAGTGGAAAAGGCAGGTTGTAATTTATGATAGGATTCTTAAATATTTAACAAGAGCACAAAATAATAGCTCTTTCATGATTTTTTTACTACAAGAAGAGAAAATGCATATGTGGAAGGGGTTATTTGGTATATCAGATTTTAAGCAAGTAAATGTCTGAAATCAAACGCAGTGCTTCTCTTTTACACTTCTGAACCTGTGCTGTTTTCAGCTTCATGACTCTTGTCACAGGTTGTAATTCAGTTGGCTGAGGCTGAGAAAATTTGAGTGGCTTTATGCTGCACCTGGGAACTGAAAATAGCATACTGTGGGATTTGGAAATGAGATATTAAAAAGGGACCTCATCTAAAATCTAGGGCCAATCTTACAAGTCTTTTTAACTTTGGCAGTTTTGCAGCTATGAGGATATAAAATGTAGAATATGCTAAAACAAAGACATCTAACCCTAAATCATGTTTTAAAATTCTTGCTCTGTTTTTTTTCTCCTGTGTCTTATTTTCACAGGTCTGGTGGTATGAGCCCTACAAAGCAGCACAAGTGTAATCTGAGTCTGCTCTCTGCATTAGAGCATGCTAGTGAAAAGATGAGTAGGTGATGCTGTTCTGATGTGCCTCACTGACTAGTACAGTAGAGAAATGCATGAAACTTGAGGTGGTTTGCTTGGGCCGTGTGCTGCTTGAAGAATGTGGCGCAACCTTGGCTGAAAGTTGCAGAGGGTTGGAAGGAATGTTGCCATATTTAGAAATTTATGTATCAATTGGTAGCTTCTTTTAGTGCGATCCTGGAATTCGGCTTAAGAAAGAATGTATTCAACCCTTAATTCAGAAAGTGTTTTCAGGGTAAAATGAATTCTTGCTTTCTAATTAGAATATACCTCTTGAGGTAATAGATAAAAATGAGATCTGGGCAGACTAGTTTTATCTAATTCTATTTGTATCTCATAGAAATGCACTGTTGCCATGCCAAATTTTATACATGTAGTATGCTGGAGTCATATCACTGCTGTCTAAATGGCCTTTTGGCTGCTGCATGCTCTAAACCCATCTTTTGTGAGAAATGGTGAGAAGGGACTGACAAATATGGATTTTATTATCAGATGTCACACTGACCTTCTTCAAAACCCTTCAAAATTATGTAAGTGGATTTACGTGATTCTTTAGGACAGAGGTAATATTACTTAGTCATCTTTGAGGTCCATGGATCAAAATAATATCTAACTAGGCTATCATGATTACAGTTCTACATCCATGATGTGGTTAAGTGTTGCAGGTGAGTAATTGTAAAAGACATATTTAGCAAGTGCTTGTATTATACTTTAGCAGTGACTCTCCCTTTTCTTTCTCTTGTGCTGTCTCTCAGACCCTCTTTCACTTCATACAAAGAAATAGAACAGCAGCAGTGAGGATCTTGTTGCAAATGTTCTTATCAAAAAGTGTAAAACAAGTACAAGAATGCAACAACTACAAAGCGATACTTCCTGAAGTGCTATCATACCAAAAAGATAAAGCTCTTATAGTGTCTTCAATTTTCCATCTCCTACTTGGGTACATTTTACCTTTTCTGTATTTGTAGGATTTAAAATCGCCAGATGATAAAAAGGGCTTCTAAAAGGCTGCTCTTGTTAGTTAATTACTTCTGTGTAAGATTTCCTGAACTTTTTGTTCCTTTGTTACTTTTTCCAGCAGAATATTATTGTGCTTGTATTAGTGGCATGTGGTTAATGACATGATGAAGTGAAGGATCCACTATTGGATCCCCAAGCAGAATAGAAAGATCCCACTGCAAATAGTTGCATAAAATACTAGGAACTTCTGTATTCTCTTCATGTTACCTGTCATGTTTTCTTATGTAAGCTGGTTGTTGAAAATATCTCATGCTTGTAGCTAAAACGCCAGTCTTTTACAGAAACCAAATAATAATACAGCAGTAAAATTTATAAAGACAGGTTTACAGAGAAAATGAAAAGTCATTGTTATGTGTGTGTGTATATGGCCAGATAAAATAGCTTCTCTCATTTAGTCTGCTCTCCAGCTAATGGGCTTTCAGATGCTTAGGAGCTATGTAGTCAGGGATCCAGTTCTTGGATTTTTTTTACATCTTTGCATTTCTAGTCACCGAAGAAGAATCCAGAGAGCTCAGAGAAGTGGACTGGGAGTATAAAGAACAGAAGGAGGTCTAATGACTTGTGTCATTTCCAGAAATGGAAGGCAATGAACTTGAACAGTCAGTTCCTTCTGAGGCAAGAAGGGCTGTCAGGAAGAATGCATACTTCTGGGATTTTTTGTGGTCTTCTAGGGTTTGGTTTCTGTAAAGTTGTCCTGCTCCCACCCCTAATGTACTTTAGCCAGCAATTATCCTTGCTGTCACCAAGAACATAATGAAAGTACACAGGAACTAGAACTCTAGTGGTGCTTTAGGCAGAGAGAGACCTAAAACTACATTTGTAGAACATTTTTGATATTCACACAAATGCCTATAGATACGGTGTTGATTTTCCCAGTGATTTTCCCAAAAAGTGTTTGCACAAAATGTTTATATAGCAGGCAGCACAGTTTATTTTCATGTGCTTTCTTGCTGAAAGGGCTACTTTTGTTGATCAATGGAGTTTGTTAGGACCAGATCCCGTCCAATCTGTTTCTTCCTCTATTGTGAACCATTCTTTCTGTTTTTTCTTTGCATCTATACAGTCTGATTTTTCTCTGGGTTTTGCATTAATTTGTGAAACACCCTTCCTCCTTAGCCATCCAAATACATTAGTTGTCTCTCTTTAGTACCTGTGCCGTGCTTTCAAATAGTATTTAATAATTGCCTGATATTTAAAATTACTAACATATAAATTGTAAATAAAGCACAATTGAAAACTACCTATGGTATGAATTTAAAAGGCTGTACGATTTATATTCTGTAAATATTCATAAACGGTAGCTGACAGGAGGTTTTCTATGTTTGCTTCTTCAGTAAAGAGTTAGGTTTTCCTGTGTTCACCAGTTTGTTCAATTGTCTTTTCACCAGTTCCTCACCAGGAAATTGCCTTGCCACCTGGATGGGACTAAGGTGATGCAGGTTTGTGGTTACAAAAAGGTGGCTCATAACCCTCGCAAAGTTTTAAAATACTTCTGCATAGTTGCCTCAGAATAACTGTTTTCATTGTGCTTTAGGTGGATTTAGTAGTAACTTGTCAAGCTGATATTGGCTCAGGCATTTCAGGTGCTTATCTAATTCCTCTTTCTATGTTCCTCACTTGAATTAAAATGTTCTTAAACGCACAGAGTAGACTTCAGGTCACACTAAGATTTTTAGAGGATGATATGGAGCAAATGTGTATAGTTAGAAGATCTTCTGAAGGCAGTAGATACTTTATATACTTTCTCTGGTGCATGCTGGGCTGTTGCAGGCTAAATTTTCATTAAAAAGTGATCAGAGATAGTTGTATTTAAACACATCCAGATTTTTCTTAGAGATGAGTAAAATATATGTACATTACAGAGTTAGAGGGGCAATTATGCCAGGAACAGAAGATTATCTTGTGCTCAAAGTATTTCAGGTAGATGGTAGCTATTAACTTATTATTGTGGGAGGAAGGAATCAAAGTCATAATCAGAGAGAATGATGTTTGCCATGTCATTACCTAACCAGTGCTGTGCACAATTATGTGCATATGAGGAACCAGTTAAGCCATGTGCTCTTGTGTGAGAAAATCCTTCAGTCATGTAATGGGATGGGAGGTTCAGAACTCTGATAAGCAAAGAAAGGATGACGGTGAAGAAGGATCAATTACTTGAATAGCCTGACTGATTAAAAAAAAAAAAAAAAGGCTGCTAAATAATGTCATTCAAACATTCATATAAACTGAATCACAATGCAGACTTGAAGACTTAAATAAGGTCTTTGCAGAGCTAAATAACAGATATTATCAGGAAACTCGAAGTCAGATGCTACAGGTGGAGGAAAAATGTGTTCTCTTGGTTTTAAATTGCTTCAGAAAGCAGAGAAGCATAGATAATCAGCAATATAGACGTAGCCTGCAGTAAGCACCCATTTAGGAGAGGCTCAAAGATAGAAACCAGATTTAGACCTAGATCCAGAATTAGAAGGCTCCTCAGCTATACCAGTTCTGCACAGAAATATGGAATATGGACATGTCCTGAAAAGGGAACAGCAGTATTTTGTTCATAGTTCTGTGCTCTGTGTGGAAGTCAAGGATGGGGAGGGTAAGAAGAGAGAAAAAATTTAACAATTAAATTGAGTAGGGATGAAGATGTGAATGAAAGTTTTTAGCAGAGATGCAAGTATTGGAGTTCTGTTTTTTTCAGAAAAGTGTTATTTCCATCTTGCAACAACTTCCTCAGTAAAATATTCTTACTTAATGTAGTAGAAGAGTGAAGAGAAGACAGGGACTGTCTTGTGCTCATTTTCTAGATCTTCTTAAGGTACAGAAGTTAAAATAGGCATTATTTTACACTGGGTGACCTGTAAAGATTCTAGGTTGGATGATATTCTTGCCACTTGAATGCAACCTCAATAGCATGACAACTCATGCTATGTACTTAGCTAAACCCTGTCCTTCTTGCCCATTGGCCTGCCATTGCCTGTGCCCACAGCAGCTGTCATAGAAGCTCACCCTCTTTGGCTCAGGGCTTATCTTCCCAGCTGATCTTCAACGAAAAAAAAAAAAGCCCACACTCTGCCTGTGTCAGCTGCCATTTTCTGCTGCTATTTGAGGTTGAATTGGGGACCTCAAATATTGAGGCTGTATGGTGTGGCTGGAAGTGCCAGTCTCTGTCTCCTAATCCAATAAACAGCCCCTTTTCCTGAAGCATGTCAACTAGGATGGCTACATGGGGCATGGCACCTGTTTCTACACAGATAGCCAGGGTCCTAAGTCCCAAGAGCCCCACTAAACAACACATTTCTTTGTAATGGTGTTTTACATAACACTGAGCGGGCAAAGCCACAAAGTTAATGATGGCAAAAACTCTGAAGGCCTTACCATGAAGCTTAACAGTAGGAGCAGAATAGTAAGTGCTTCATTTCACACCTCAGGATGCTGGCAAAAAAAGCTTGTGGGAAAAACAAATGAAACTTGCAGCTGGACATGCCCAGATAGATGGTGCCATTCTTACTGAAAAGTGTTTTGTGTGGCCTGTGTGCAGAGAATTACTGTTACACTAATTCCAAATTCCAAATTTATCAGAGCTACGCACTGCAGCAAGACATCCTGGCTGAAAAGCAATGCATCTGCAGGAAGTGATGTAGCACTCAAGTGAGTTGTTTGTCAATATATTGGGAGTATTTTCTTTAAAAAATAAAAATGGTTTATCTTGAATACAGGGCCTGGGCAACAGAACATGGCCACTGTCTCTATTAAATGTGTTGTTCTCAAATAATATTCATATAAATTAGCTTTATTTTAATTGGTTTTAAATAAATTGCGTTGCCAAGAGTAGATCAAGTTTATTCAGGGAAGACTAAAGGAAATTTCCACTGTCATTTGACCCCCTTCCCCCCCCCACCCTGTTAAGGAAGGCAAAAGTACACTCGTGCAAAGTAGCTAGTCTTAATTATGAAGGGATTAAGGAGTGAAGCAGGTGGTGCTTAAATAATGTGGGGCTGGGAGGGAGGAAGACACAACACACAAGTTATGTCTGCTCTGAGAAGTGTGTTGATTCACTGCCTCATTTTGGTGGCCATGAGCTTCTACATAATGTAACATAAAAAATTAAGAAAAACTCTGGGAAAGGAACTGTACCTTTCTCCCAGCTTAGGGAGTGATGTCAGCTCTGGGGTCTCCAACTCAAGAAAGACATGGAGGGACACAGAGATAATGAGAGAGCTGGAGCACCTGTCCTAAGAAAACAGGTTGAGAGAGTTAGTGTTGTTCAGCTTGGAGAGGAAAAGGCTTTGAGGAGATCTTCCAGTGCATGAAGGGGTCTGACAGAGAACTGGAGGGACTTTTCTCAAGGGCATGTAGGGGTGGGACAAGGGAAAATGGCTTTAAACTGACAGAGTACGTTTAGATTAAATTCTAGGAAGAAAATTATTTACAGTGAGGGTGGTGAGACGAAGGAACGGGTTGCCCAGAGAAATTGTGGATGCCCCATTGTTGGAAGTGCTCAAGGTCAGGTTGGATGGGGCTTTGAGCAACCTGGTCTAATGGAAGATGTCCCTGCTCACGGCAGGGTAGTTGGAACTAGGTGATCTTTTAGGTCCCTTCCAACTCAAACTATTCTGTGATTTATTGTTGCTAATTTGTAATTATGCTGCCTGCAAAGCTTAGTCACAGATCATGGATATTTTGTGCCTGGTCCTTTAAAACTGTGATCTTTACTCTCCCAGTATAAGAAATTGATCACAGAGGGGAAAAATAATTTGTCCCTTTTCTCCCAGCATTTCTAAATGTGAACTTTGGTATATGTAACAATGTAGAGACATTTATTCTGTATTAAAACAATGGGAGTAATGAATTTGAGCCTGAAGAGAATAAAGAATCTATCATGTACCCAATTATAATTGCTTCCTGTGTATTTTCCCTAGTACATTTACAGGACCAAAAGTGACCCATATGTCTTACATTTTGAAATAGCTGAAAGGGGGTGTGAGGAAAGCAAGCAACCTGCTGGCTGAAGCCCAGTTTTGCTAATTTTAAAATTACTCTTTTAAAGATCTTGTTAGTTATGTGTTGTTTTGATCTAAAGGGCACAAAATATGACTAAATGAAAAATTTATTTTGTAATTTAAAAAATATAATGTCATTACTTCTTGCAGTACAGATACATTGTTGGAAGTTAATTGAGGAGGCTTTTGAGTTTAATTATACTGCAGTTGGATTGCTATCTAATTATATTCTTTTGCACCTGGCTTTAGAAAAGTACAATAAACTGATTCATTCTTAGGAGAGAAAGGTTATTAAATCCTGCCATTAAGTTTCAGAGATTTTGATTCAGTGAAGCAGATGCGTGATCTTAATTATACAATTGATGGGATTGCCATCACTTCTACCAGCTGAGGACCCCAGGTGCCTCTCTACTCAGAGATGAGAAACATGTACTGTCATGTATTTTTAGTATGAAAGGGTGGGTTTAAGAAATGTGACTGACAACTTCCACCTCTGACTCCTAGCATTTCCATGTCGTAATTTTTATCTTCCCCTGCATTGCATTTTCACTAGTTTAATTATATATGCATTATTCCTTCATTTGTTTTATGCTGTGTTACAATTTCTAGAGTACCTTATTTGTAGAGAACTAAGTCCCTTTTGTGATGCAGTGTTACCCACTTTCTCATTCCCTATTATTCCATTGTGGCTTCATCTTTTTCCTTCTTTTCCCCTGTTTTTCCTAAAGAAAAAGAGATGACAATTCTTCCACTTGAGGCATTTTTTTATTGCAATTGACTTCACAGAAAGTTGTACAGCATGATCAATAGAAAGCATAGAAAGTGGTACAGTGCTGTCATTACTTTCAGTTTGACATAATAGAAGAAACCTTCTACTGTCTTTAAACTGTTACGTTTCACAACAATTGCTTTGTTTTTCCATAGCTGCAGCTTGAAAATATTACCCTTGTCTTGTCCAGGCATTCAGGATTATTATTCTATACAAAGAGATCTTGCTATAGGGTAAAATGTATAAGATCATGCTTGCATTCCTGGACATTTTTAATAATTATTTTGCTTGGAAGATCAGTTCCCAGATTGAAATCTTAGGTTGAACTAAGTGAGATATATATATATATTTTTTTTTTTAACCATTATTGCTATTCTCACTTTTATCCATCATGTTTCCATGTTTGGCATGAATATCAAACTTCTTATCAATGTGTATGGTTTCTTGGTGCAGTGGTCAAACTGTTGAATCTCTTTTCTGCCAGTTTTTGTGTGTAGATTGTCTCTTTTCACTGGCATAGATTGGCAGCTGTGTCAGCGGTTTCTGAAGGAAAAATAAGGTAGCGACATCCTCAAGGTGTGATTAATTTCTTTTTATTATACTAAAACAGAGAAAAGAATCAGCTCAGTACAACTGGCTGTTTATCCAGAGCTTCAAATAAAAGTCTTCCTTTGTTTGGAAATCTGCCAATCTATCTCATAGCTGTGGATGGATTTTCTTACTGCTTGGGTTTGCAGGGCTTATGAGATGGAAGGGAAAACTGTAATAAAGTCAGTAATAAGCTGCTCCAGGATGACCAGGGAGATTTTAGACTACATCCTAGAACTCTTGAACACCCAAAAGCTGTACTCTCTACCTCTCGTTGACACTACTGCCAAATTAAAGCTCAGTTGAGAGAGGGAATGAAGACACTTGCCCATCCATCTCTCTCTTCCAAGGAGCATACTCAGAGCAAAAAGAAGACTGAGCCCACATGGTTGCAGAAGGTAGAACTTATATTTTTCTGTATGTTTACATTTTTAATCTACATCACTTGTGCATCTTGAATATTTCCCTCTCTTAACCAACGTGAATCCAGCCTCTGAGTTTGTTTTTCAATCCTAACTTCAAAATCAACCTTATATTCTCAGTTCTGAGTGCTTTAGGAGGATGCAGGCTGTATGTAATTGTTAGGCTCAAGCCTAAGCAAGTTCAAGGCAAGTTCAGACTTATCCACAGTTAAAACCAGACACAGAAGGAAAGATCTTCCTTCAGTAGCTTGTTTTCTAGGTGAATTAAATGATAACATATTTTCCTATTTTGATCTTCCAATAATAACTTTGTAGTGGAAAAAATGGTATGGAAATCCTTGCAACTTCTGATAGCTTTTTTGATCAATTTAGTTATTTAGTACATGTCTCTAGTCCCCCTTCTCCCCCCCTTAATCTCTGTATCTGGCATTAAGACTACATTATAAAGAAGATCAAAGACACTAATGCAGTGTCTGGACAGTTCCTTTGTTCTACTTACCATTTCATCCCTTTGAAGACTTGATCACAATTTAAATTTGTGAACAAGTGTTTTCCAAATTTAAATAAGGAACTCTAATGACATGGCAAAAGAAGCTGTAGCAAGTCATTTTGCTTACTAGAAGGGTTATGTAATTTGTTTTCTCAGTATTTGATGTGAATGCTAGATAACAAGGTAGATGTGGTATTTTTAATTAGTTGCAAAACAAAAAAAGCAGAGCAGTAAAAGCACTTCAATTCTTAATGCATTGTTAACACAGAGGATCTTCTATATATTTCTCTGAATCAATGTTAGAAAATGTACACAAACATGTTTTTTGCCTTAATTTTGCTGTCATTATGGTTAATTCAACAGATATCAGTGCCTATAGTGTAAGCTTTTCCTATGTTGGGTTTTTAGGGGGTCAACATACAAGAAATACGTACTACTCTGGAACATGGGTCTGAGATGAAAAAAATACATTAAAAGCACTAATTAAAATATCTTTATGTAGTTAATCTTTAGATACCTAAGCAAGTAAATAAAGTCTGTCATGGATTTTATCATTGTGTTATTTGGTTATTTTAAATTTTCAGAATAGTTATAGATCTCCTAGATTCTAAGTGGCCTATTAAATTTGTCGTCCCTACAATTCTACTGGCAAACACATGCACAGGTATTGATCGATGCTGAAACAGTTTCTTGCATTAAATCAGATTTAACAGCAGACTGTAGAATTAGGGTCACTAGTCTTAGCCACAACTACCATGAACATCAGGAGAAAACTCAAAAATGCCCATTTCAGCACACTGGAACTACTTGCATGATTGTTGTATTATATTGTCATATGAATCTTTCAGAAGATTCCCCCAGCTATCCGCTTCCTACTTCCTTCTACATAAGTCTCCTAATACAATGGTTTTCTGCTCATTTGTTTCAACTTGGATCCTTCTGTATGACTTGCAGCTCCTAATTACTGATAATCCCATACTTTTAATGTTTCATTCATATTTTATGTAATTATATGTGACAGTAAATATAAAACTTTCTTTAAAGTAGAAGCCAAACAGCATTTTGCTTTGATTCAAACCTACTATATGGTTTCCCACACTTTATGGGGGTGAGGTTTTTTGTTATTTTGAGGTAACATGTCCAGAGAATTGCTGGTTTGCCTGCTTGTGGAGGGTAAATGAGTTACACGAGTATATTTTTAGTGCAATTTGCTGTAGCAACAGGAGGTTGTATGAGACCATAGGACCTGCAGTTTTGTGTCCAGCAGTCCTATATCACAAGAAGAGTCTGTCTGGAAGAGATAATGAGGGAGGTGGGCTGGGTCTTGCATGTGTCTCTGGGCAGAGTCTTGTGACAGCATATCCCAGAGCTAATTGTTGATTGATTGATCATGTTCTGGATTGAGCTTCATTGCAAATGGAAGAAGTGGAGAGATGGGGATAGGTGATGAGAGCTCCTTAGTTGACCATGGAGAATGAGGGAGAGGAAGTTCAAAGAACAGGTTCTAAGACTGCTTCTGCTCCATTGATGCCTCTTATGTGATTTTTTTTTCTTTTTAGTGTAATAGGACAGCTGGGCAGGCACAGAAACTGAAATTAAATTCAGGAGCAACAGAATTAACTTAATCTGTGTAAGACATAGTAGGAGAAGAAAACAGATGTTAGTGGTAGTGTCTAGGCTCTATCCTCATGCCTTACCTGTTAGTGGCCTGCTTGAATGAAACTTGGAAAACCTGTACTTTAGATCAGTATGTGGAGGTCAATGCCTAAAATAGTGTGCTGTTAGTAAAGGACATAAGAGATACAGGACATCAGCAATGCCATAGGTTCTTGTAAATGGCTGGTAAACTACTGGATGAGCTCCTAATTCATTCAGGGAAGCTTGTAACACCTATACTACAAGGTGAAGCTAAAGCTATTCACCCACCCAACAACTGAATTACTCTTCTAAAAGGGTGGAAAGTTAATTTCCTATTCCACACCTGGATATTAATGCAATTCTGAAATAATAGCATTTCCGCATCTGAACAGCTTAATAACAACTTAATCACAATTCCAGTTTTTCCAGATCTGACCACAGCTGGAAACAAGGGATGATCTTCAGTATTTCTGGGTGAGGTGGGTAAGAGGAGGGGGAATGCAACATGAGGGCAATTTTTTTTTGTGCTACCAAGGATCTCATGTTCATCTTGAAAACAATTCAGCTACTTGTACAACTCCCTTCCCAGAGTGATCAAGCCTTCATGGCTCATAAATAATACCTATGCCTATTTAGGCAAAAATAGTGGAAAACGCCTCAGTCTTCTTCAGTACTGAGAGAAGACCTCATAGCAGTCTACAACTTTCTCATGAGGGGAAGTGTAGAGGCTGACACTGATCTCTTCTCTTGTGACCAGTGACAGGACCTGAGGGAACAGCCTGAAACTGTTTCAGAGGAGGTTTAGCTTCTGTATTAAGGAAAGGTTCTTCACCCAGGGTGTGGTTGGACACTGAAGAGATTCCCCAGGGAGGTGGTCACAGCACCAAGCCTGACAGAGGTCATGAAGAGCTTGGGCAGTCCTCTCAAACATATGGTATGATTCTTGGAGTTGACCTGTGCAGGGCCAGAAGCTGGGATTTGATGATCCTTGTGGGTCTCATCCAACTCAGGATATTCTATGATTCTAGGCTTCTATTCCATGCCCACTAAGGATTTTGAGACTGTATGAGAGTAGAATTGGTAGGTGGGCTTACATGGCATCCCTTCAGTTGTACTGGGGTGTGCTAGGCTGCTCCGTCTCCTGCAGGGTGAGGGAATCACAGAACTTCCTTCAGTCTGAAGACTGAAGTGTGAGAGATCACAGTATCTAGAGAAAGAAACCAGGAACTGGTAAAAATGTTCTGCTGGCCTTGCAGTGTCACACAGTGCAGAGACAACCACAAATCCACCTGTGATCCAAAGCATCAGTCCTAACTCAAGGCTCCAAAACACTGTGTTAGGTTATCAGCAACCTGGACTGATGAGCTCTGTAACTTCAGTGGCAAACTAGTCCAGTACGAGTCTGAGCTGATGGATGCTGACCTTTGTTGTGCTGCATTACAAATATAATGTCCTAATTGTAACCACTGTGCTATTGTTGCTGCTAGAATCTAAGTATTCTAACACGAGGAAGTTTCAGAACTCAGACTGCCCTAACGAAGGCTGTGACCCACAGTATGCTAGGGAGATGTTCAGACTGGAACTGTGAGATGACCAAAGTGTAACCTTTGCAGAGGGACAGTGACCGTTAGGGAGGACTCTGGTGGCCTGAACAAGAAAGTAGAGACTGAAGGATCAGACTAGATTTTAGAGGACTTAAACAAGAAGCAAAGAACAAAAACTGGGTGAGGAACTGGATGAGTTTGCAAAGGACCATAGAGAAGATTGACATGAATTTGCTGTTTTGGAATGGATTGTAATTTCAGTCCAGTCTTGAAGTTTAAACTTGACCATTGGGCTTAGTGTTAAGTGTTATTCAGTTGTTTCTGGTGATTTTGTCCATGTTGGCTTCCATCTCTTACCTATCCATTCCAAAACTAATGTATCTTGAGCATGGATCTGCCTTCTTTTCGTCTTAAGGATCGGTTGCTCCAAGATCACCTCATCTCAACATCTATGCCAAGGCTTCCCTTAAGGGTTTTCAACTCTGTTGCCCCTTAGATCCTTCGCAGTATTTCCAACAGCTGCCCTGTACCACTGCTCCTCTATCCATGAAAAAATAGACTGCTTTCAAGACTGTGCAGACTAAGTTTAGCTTGAGTCCCATAGCAACACTATTAATCCTCAAGCAAATACCAAGTAACAATTGTGTTTAGAGATGTAGGGGTGTTAATAAAGGTGATTTGGGAGGGCTACTACTGAATAAGTATGATTTTCTTTTGTTGTGAGTTCAGTAATCTAGGTTTTTCTGGCAAGCTGCTTTTTGGGTAATAGCCAAGATATCAACTACTTCTATATGATTTCATGTTTTTAAAAGGTTTTGTGCTTAAGGGTGGTGATCTATTTCTGCATATGGTGCCAGGCAGGGGTTCAGCACCTGTGTTGCTGCTCTTTATCTTCCCACTCAAGGAAGATTGTAATTAACAAGGCTGAATTCACTCCATTGTGTTCTGCAGGGAAACTGATGGTATGAATAGAATCAGTTCTGTTCTGTTAAATGGAAGGAAATCCAGGTACACTGGGGGACTCTATGTGAAGGAAATGGCAGAAGGCTGGAGGGAATTTTGTTTTCTGCATGACAATGTAAAGTACTCAATTTCAACAGACTTGTTCTTTGTAACCTCTGTTCTTTAATGCCCAAACTTACCTAAGCTGTATTTTAATCTCTGTATAATAGAGTGTACAGGCCTCTGTGGAGCTAGGAAAGAAATCGTTCTCTTCCGTATTAAGCAGTATACAGGTGTCATGAGTCCCCAAAGATGGCTGATTACCCTCCTAGGGAGCTGAAATAAAGGGAAAAGTACTGTCCCAGGTGTAACCTTGAGGAGATTTTTCTTCCACAATAGAAGATCTAGAATTTTAAAATGAGTTCCAAAGTAACCAGAATGTTTTCTGTTATCTCATGGTTTGCATTGTTTTCTCTGCAGACCATAAAGAATGAGAGGCTCCTAGTGGCTGGAGCCCCAGCAATCTTCTCTTCACTGAATGATTGGGAGATAGGAAATATTTTGTTTCATCAGTACCTATTATGCTGTGCAGGCCCATGTCTTACAAGCATTTATGTATGCACTTATCTTGCTTATTGTAGATACTGACCTTGATCTTGGGCATGCAGAAGAAGAAAGTAATGAGATCCAGTGTATTTGTCCCCCCCTTCATAGATTTAGACTGAGTAATCAAGGAATGCTTTTCACTAACATTCAGAAAATTCAAGCAATAGGTGTGGCATTTGCTTCTGCAAACTGTGTGCATCTGTAAGGTTTCAAATTGCTGCAATCAGAGATATTTTTAGAGAAAACTTGGTTCTGTAATATACTTCCTTTATTATTCAATGTACTATTGCTACTCTTCACATCAGTGATCCACATTAGCCAGCTTTCTTATTTTGAAGAAGAAGCTCTCTTTTTTTCCTTCTGTATTGTTAGAAACAAAAAAATGCCTTATCAGGGATTAGTAGCGTCCAAGATCATTGATTTCTGGAGATGAGTGGTGCTTATATGTATTAAATTGCTCCTGTGCAGACATTACCCTCTGATATTTCCAATAGCTTTTCAGAAGCGAAGCAGAATGCAAATGATTGTAGCATTTGTTGGCTGTTCTTTCTTTGCTTTTTTTTCCCTAGTGGACGAATATGATATCATTCTTAGATTTTAGGAGAGGCTAATGCAATAACTGAAGTAATTAATAATGGTTGTCTTGACCTTTTAACTTTTTAAGGCCTCTTGGAAACTCAGTCGTTCCATGAAGCAGATGAAGATGTGGTCACTGATGTTGATTTCACCAATATGATTTCTGAAGAAGAAAAAGAAGAGTTAAAGACTGAGCTAACCAAGGTAATGAATTTGAATTTCTGTGAGTGTTACTGTTTCTACTTCCTTAAACTGGAAACTATTAATTATAGGATGAAGTATACATGATAAAGGCATGCCCTTCCTTTTTGGTAAAATTATTCTAGGCTACATTAATTTTCATATAATTTTCATATATCTACTTTTTGAAGGTTAAATGTCTTCTACCTGATGATTGTACTGTGAAAATCAAATGCACATTCCCATCTTAGTCAAGGCGTGTCTTTATTTATAAACGTTCCTTTAAAAAGAATGAAAGGTGTTCTCATTAGATCTGTTTTATTGTTGTTACGGTGATTGTGCCACCTGATAGAAAAATTTCTTTTTGTGGTGCTCAGAGGAAAAGGTAATGATGATGGTTACAGAAGAGGCTGATGACAACAAGCACAGTAATTTTATTACATTTTTGTTTCCTTTGGCACTGATGTGTTTTGAGACAGTAGTGTCTTTCTTCAGGAATCTGGAACTCAGGACACTGTGAAGAGGCTTAAAATAATAAGGAGATGGGAGAAAAAAGGTGTGAACCATGTGATCTCTTTATTACAAAGATTTAAAGAGATTGTTTAGATTTGGTCTACCATAGAAGGATGGATTCAGTTTTAATTATTGCTGCTGAATACCCCAAAAAAGTGAAATTCCAGAATGGAAAATAGAGAATGGGGAAAACTGTGGGTTTAATTATTTGAAATATGAGTCAAATAACAGAAATCAGAGCCATATGAACATGAAGAGTTGGTTTTGCCTTAACCAGAACACTTAAATTGATATTAATTTGTAGCACTTAGAGAACTTACAAAGTATTCTAAGAAGTAACATTTTTAATGACTTACAAGTAATTTACCTGCAGTGCTGATTCAGGATTTTCAAGGGAAAGAGAAGACTTTTTTTTCACTTTAATATTTTATCAATCTTTGTGTTTCTGAGTTACTAGTTAATTTTTACTTCTTTGCTGATCCTGTCACATCTGTAAAAAATCAAAAGGAAGCTAAAAGTTTACATATTCAGTTTAAAAATAAGTTAGGAGTTGGCATATTTATTATTGTTTTTTTATCAGGACCAGAGGCACTGGGCACACGGTGAAACACAGGAGATTCCCCCTGAATATCAGGAAGCATGTTTTTAATGTGTGTGTGACTGACCAGTGTACCCCAAGATGCTTTGGAATCTCCATCCTTGAAGATATTTAAAAGCTGTCTGGGCACAGTCCTGGGAAACATGCTCTAGGTAGGGCTTGAACCAGATGTCCTACAATGGTTCCTTGCAGCCTCAGCCATTCTGTGATTCCCTTGTCTGATGAAGGGGACTTCACAGGCAGATAGAAACAAGGAAGGAAAAAAGTCAGAGCTTCCTGCAATCATCTGAGAATGAAATGCCTCTCTCAGCAGAATTTAACTCAAATGCTTCTGAGTGTTGCTTCTGCCTACTGATTGCCATAGGAGAGAGAATTTTCAGTAGCTCATGCTGGTAATGCTTTAGTTCCTGCACTAACATGCAAGTGAGAGATTGTTTGTCAAATATTATGATCTTGAGTGACCTAGGAACTATTTTCTGAATTTCTCACAGCAGTTTACTGGCATGCAGCTGATGCTTAAAAGCAAAATAAAACCAATGATTATGCTAAGAAAGGTTTGGAAAACTTGAATGTAGAGTGAAACAAGTCTGAACAAAGTCTAAAGGTAAATGAGGCTTATGACTCTTAGAAAAGACTGCAAAAAATGTGTGACCATGCCTCCTGCAGAAAAAAAAATTGCTAATGTGGGAATTGGGTAATGTTTCCTTTTGAAAAGCTGTTAGTCTTTACTTGCAAGCCCTTTCTGCTCCACTGATGATAGTTTTATTTTCTCCCATGTCCTTATGTGCTATGTAATACCTGTTTGAGCCTGTAGGAACAAGCACCGCTCTTACTGTTGTGAGAGGTAAAAATCATCCTTAATTCTATCAATAGTTGATAAAATGGGGATCTGTTTGTGAGCACCTATTGTGCATTTATTTAAGCAGAAAATATATGTTCCATCTCTGTGTTGTGTATCTAATGTACATATTCTGCATTTTCTTCCTCCTTCCCACTCTGACGTTAGGAGAGGAACAAGCACTACTGTTTTTCTGGCAGGATTTTTTTTGTATCCTCTATTCCTATTCTCCTGCTAATAGTCTCTTTTTACTGGAAGCTTCTCAGATCATGGACTTACTCTGTTCTTGTATTTGTAGCCTAGCTAACACAGCAGGGCTCTGACTCTAATCAAGCCTTAGGATTTCTACAATGCAACTAAAATGAGTAACTCTTAGAGAAACTTCTAACAGTCATTTGAATTTACGGAGGTCAGTCTGACTTTTCAGAATAACAGCAGAAAATTGTAGCCCAAAAGCTTTACATAAGGCCAGAACATTGTTAGCAGAACAGATTCCTCTCACCCCCCTCACTGTGAGGAGCATTGTACAATGACTCTTGAGTCATGCTGGGGGCTGAGATTTTGAGCTACCTTGCTCACTGCTGTCAGTTGTCCTTCCATTACACTCGTCAAAGTACTCATTTACTCTTTGGTGTCTTCCCCCTCCCACACCTTCCCAGAAGGAGCTATCTGGTTTGATCTAGCTGATGCAAAGGTTCAGCAGTGTGTGTTACTGCATGTTTGTTTCCAGTTTGAGGAAAGAAAGTAATAACACCTTTTTCTCCAAACTTACAGGAGATAGGAACTTTGCCTCCATATGATGCATCTATATTCTTCTGACTCTGTTGCACTTTGAAAAAAGGGAAGCATGAGCATTAGAAGCCTGTATTTCTGTTGACTTAAGCCCTAGTTTTATAATGGAGTTATAAACATTTACACAAGTGGACTTTAAAAAAATTCCTAAACAAGTGATGCCTGACTTCCATGAAAGTTAGGTATGTTACATGCTTAAATGCTTTTCAAGATCCTACTGTAAGTCCATAATCCTTTCTACCTTCTTCAGAGTTGTCACTGATATTTGAGCACTTGAGGGCGGCTTTGTATCTGTCATTATTTCAAAATTATGGAAGTCGAGGAGGATTTTGTCAATTCAAAACTGATTGCTGTGTTATAGAAAATAAATTACTTAATAAAAAATGTTGCTCATACTTCTGCCATTGAGCACATGGGTAATGCTTGCTTCAGCTATCACAGCTTTAAGATGTCTATTCAATGGAACAGATGGAAAGTAATTTTAATAGAAGCTCTGAAATGTTTATGTATCCAAGCACCTGATGATCAGCCTAGTGCTGGCCCATAAGTGTCCTAGCATCAGTTTAAGTTAAGGTCTTTAGTAGTGTTGCACAGGCAGTCAGGCACTAAGGGGTTTGCTCTTGGTGAGGAGCAACCAAAAGGAGCTCTGAACTGCTGCCTGAGGAATGCTGACATTTGTGCTTTCTTTCTATAAGCATTTGACCAGTTACCCTCTCAAAAGAGAGACTCTTGACACCTGCCTCTTGACAGTATTCCATTTGCAGTTTAGGAACATAATGGAGTGTAAAGGACATGGGGAGGAATAAAGCAATCTGGATTGCTGTGTACCAAACAACAGTTCTGGTGAAGTGTTGGCATCACTTCACTCAGGTCATGATTTTGCTTTGTGTTCATAGTCTTTCTGCTTAATTCCTGAATTAATTCAATATTTAGATAGCAGGTAGTGACAAAAAAAAATGATAGCTGGGAGATTCAAGGATGAGACTTTTCCAATAACAGTAAGGTTGTACCCAGTTTTACAATGAACCAGAATGCATGAATATGTAAAATAAAATAATGCTGGTACTGATGTCCTAAATATAGCCTTGGAGGTCAGCTCTGTTTCAGCTGATGCTTGCATCATTCCCTGAAACCTATGGAGTTAAATCACAGGGAGACTGTGGTTCCAGGGAACTTAGCATATGGTAATCAGATAAGCTGCCATATGTTACCTTACTAACATATGGAGGAAGGAACAGTTGGTAATTTCTAAACCTGAAGTGAAAGGCAGCTGCTCTGGTGTCACTTGCCCTTGTTAGCTTCAGTATCTCTGTGTGCTGCTTGTATAGATTGGCTTGGGAGGCTTCCAGGTGAAGAATGCAAACCCCTGCTCACTTGCAGGAGTTCTGCCCAAGGAGTGGGATTCTGAGCCAGCAGCAGGACAGTTCTGGAGTCCCTCTTCCTACAGTCCTGTCTTCTTGTTCTTGCCTTGGTAAAACACTGGCTTTGATTAAATGTATCCAAAAAAATGTCTATTGCAGGGAGAATTATATTCCTCTGTTTGGGCTGGATGGCATCTTTACAGCTTGAAATTGCAGAGTTTGCTTAAATACTAGGATCTCTGGAAAGACTAATCTGCTCTGTGTTCTGAGTGCTCTTATGCTTTGGGTACTGATCACTCATGTTAATAGTTCAACTATAAATTTTTATGTTACAATTTTGAAATATGTGGGGCCCAAAATACATAATAAACATATGACAAGGATATAATGTTTGATGGTACTCTCAAGTCATATATTATCATGCAGTTTTTTCTATTTTTTAACCCGAACCTAAGAATTTGCATATGTTTTTTTCAGGACCAGAAGACTAAAAATCTGCAAATATGAAGTTAAAAGCCTGTGCATTCAAAGAATGATATTTGCTTGAATTTTCCAGTCTTCTCTTGTTCTGTCCATTCCCATTTTACTAGTGAATGAAAAGCTGGTGTTTGAGACTCCTAACACCCTAAGGCAGATTTGGGTGAAAGTTGCTTCCTTACTGGAAGATGCATGTGTGTGATGGTGAACATAGGTGACACAGAGGCATTAATTCAACATAGTGTCAGCTCTGCTCTGGGCATGCCTTTGTGACCTCCACAAGCACTTGACTCTGTCTCTCTAGCTACCTACAAAAAGCACTATTTTGTGAGATTCATTTAGCCTCTTAACATTATATGCATTTATCATTCTGTGGGAACAGGTTAACAACCTTCTCCTT
The DNA here is from genome assembly GCA_013397375.1 of Toxostoma redivivum. NCBI lineage: Eukaryota > Metazoa > Chordata > Aves > Passeriformes > Mimidae > Toxostoma > Toxostoma redivivum. The sequence goes on along the minus strand of VXBI01014079.1, from coordinate 216,484 downwards.
TCTCCTTGTTTCCCTCAGCTAGAGGATGAAATTTCAACTTTGCGGCAAGTGCTAGCAGCCAAGGAGAAGCACCTGGTTGAAATTAAACAAAAACTTGGCATAAGTCTGATGAATGAACTGAAGCAGAACTTTAGCAAAAGCTGGCATGATATGCAGACAACTTCTGCGTGAGTACTGATCTTTATACTTACACATATGAACGTACCATGTTTTTCTAAAACTTTTTGGGCTGAATTAATAGCAACATTGGTAGAAAGAACCACCCACCTTTCATCAAGTGCTGTTTGAAAAGTCATTTGCTTTTTTTTCCTCTTCATTTGACAACTGAATTTGACACTTAAGGAGAAGAAGAAGTGAACTTCTCCACAACTGAGCTGAACTGGGAGTTGACAGCAAGGGAGGCAGAGGGCAGTGGTATCATCCGTGAAGAAGCAGCCCCACAATACCTGAACAAAGAGAGCGGAGGAGGTCCAATGACAGCAAAGAGGGTCAAGCCAAGAGTTCAGATCTCTAAGTGCATCTGTACTGATGAGCCAGGTCCTAGGTCAATCCAGGGAGTCAAATCTGTGAGTTCAAGATCTGTGAGATACCTGACCAGATGCAGGCATATCAGTAGTAAATTTGATCATTAATTCAGTCTAGTCTTTGGTATAGCTCCCAAATGAAGGGAAAAGGTGCTGAAGAAAGGTTCTCCCAACTCTTGCACAACACTTTCACCACAGTCTTACCCAAAGTTTCACAGCTATGCAGTGCAAGATCTTGCCTTGAGCCACTAAATTTAGAGGAGTGGGGCAGAAAGCATTAGCAGTTCCTCTCAGTGCAGTCAAGGTGCTGACAGAGACTTGGTAAAATATGTTAAAATATACATTTTTATATTAAAAGAACTATTCTTTGTATTTTCATGAGAACTCAAATAAGGCATAAACCGCTTAAAAAATACAAATAAAAAAATACAGTTTGTATATCTCCTATCTCACTGTTGAACAGTTTCTCATCTAGGTCCTGTTTCTCATGGCATGTCATTAGCAGGGGTATCAATGTTGCCTTGGTGAGGATGTCTGGCACATGCTAGGAGGGAACAGTCTAGAGACACTAAGCTTTATGAGAGAGGAGGGGCACAAGACATCTGAACTAGAATTACTGGGAGAAACTAGCAACATTTTGAAACAAAAACTTCCATTTTTTACTTGAAATTTGGTAGCAAGTTCCCAGATAGCTTTTCATTTTTCCTCCACGTTGACATTTTCCACAAAGATAGACTTAGGAGACTTTTTCAGTATGGCAGCTTCTGCTTTTTATTTGAGTTTCAGAAACTACAGTCCATTAGGTGGTAAGTGTCCAGAAATTGTTATGTGGAACTGAGCAGCAGGAGTCCCATTTGTGCCCCAGAAAATTCTCATGTTTATGGTCCAACTGCTGTATAATTCTGCTAGACCCTTATGCCAGAACACCAGTGCTGGTACAAATCATGGTAATCCAGCATTCTTAAGAATGGATGTGTTGAGTAATAGAGGTGATTCATTGTTGCTGTACCAAAATAGCAGTGGAATAGCATTGTTCACCAAGATTCTCTGATTTAGGAAGGATGAAAAGCTTGCTTAAAAAAAACAAAAGTTCAAAATATTTGCATGCCTGTACTTTAGGTTTCTAAATCAACAATTACTCATTTAATAGTTTAAAACGACCTGGTTTTAAGAGGACAAATTTTTTTCACTTAGCTGGTGAACTTTCCTGTAAGTTAAAACTACTTTTCTTAAACAGGGAACTTTTCGACACCACAGAGCACCCAAGTTTTTGTCCACTTATTGTTAATCTTTTTAAGCTGTCAGTTTAGAGATGCATTCTTGGGGTTAGAGTGGACTTGGAGGAAGAGAGGTGGACTTCTCTCAGAACCAGTCCTGTAAAGTGTGTTTGTCCACTAGTTAAGAGCCATGACCTAACTTACAGGATGCATGCCACCTTTACTGAATAAATTTAAACTTGAGATTTTGAATATTTTAAAGCATTTACACTTTAAATGGTTGGCCACAAGTTCCTTGGTAATTTCCTGTACTATTCAGTGCACAGATGTTTAGTATAATCTATGTGTTGAGGGAGGCAAGGGTTCTGCTATAGAGGACATCAGTAACTAGAGAACAAATGATTGCCTTGAGTTTGGTTTGGTTTCATGGTGGTAAGGCATTCAACTGGAATGACTTCCCACACACACCTTTTTAATGATTGGATTTTCAGTGAATAGAGGTGGGTGGATATTCAACTTCTAGCAATGCAGGTTTTTTATATTTTAAAAATAGATAATTCATTCTTATTTAGATGCTAGAAGCAGGGCCATGTTGGTGGATTTTGAGGTTATTTATTGTAGCTTAAGAAATAATTACAAATGGCTTTACATGGATATTTGCAAAGACCATAATTGAGCTTTTCTAATTATTGTTCTGCTGCATAAGAAAGGTTTTACATAACCTGAGTTCTTTGTATTCAGTTGAAGCTTCTTGGTGGTGCATTTGTAAAATTTCCAGGTCATCTTACCTTCAGATTTTGACCATATAGTGGATTAAAGTAGAAGACAGTACTTATGAAGATTAACCTGGTTTTATACAGAATCATAGAATGTTTGAGGTGTTGACAATAATGTCAGGAGACTGTATAGTCCAACTGCCTCTTTCAGGCAGGACCAGCTAGAGCAGAGTGGTCAGGACTATGTTCAGTCAGGTTTTGAATATCTCCAAGAATGGAGATTCTACAGCCTCTCTGGGCAACCTGTTCCATGTTCAATTACCCTTGCTGTGAAAAACGTTTTTCTTAAATATTAAAATATTAATATATTTTAATAGTTCTTGCATTGAATTTGTGCTGGTTGCTTTTTGCACTTTCACTAGATACCACTCAAAAAGGCTTTCTCTATCTTGTTTCCTCCTTTCATTAGGTTGTTTCTACACATTAATGAGATTCTCCCATGAGCCTTCTCTAAGGTGACCAGTCTCAGCTTTCCCAACCTCCTCACATGAGAGGTGCTCTAGTCCTTTACCATCTTTACGCACCTTTGCTGGACTTGTTTCAGTTTGTCCATGTCTGCTTTGTACTGGGAAGCACAAAACAGGACCTAGCACTCCAGGTGTAGCCATAACTAGGGCTGACAGGGGAAGGATCACTTTGCTCAACCTGTACTCACTTTTCCTAACGCACCCCAGGAAACTGTTAGCCGCCTTTGCTGCAAAGGCACATTGCTGACTCACATCTAATTTGTTCTCTACCAGAATTCCAGGCCTTTTTCTGCAAGGCTGCTTTCCAGCTGGTTGATCCCCAGCCCCTACTGGGTTATTAATCCCAACCTTCAGGACTCTGTATTGCCCTTTGTAGAACTTACTGAGACTTCTGTTGCCTCATTTTTTCAGACAAAGTCCCAAGTAATTGTATTCTTCAATGCATCTATCAAATTGCATTTTGTTATATATGGAGAAGGTTACAAGGTTAATTTAACCTTTCACTAGTCCATCATATTAAGCACTAAAGACATAGATCCACAAGATATCTCACCCTTTGCTGAGTATTTATGTTGTAACCATGCTCAGCTTTGTCCCTCAGCTTTTCATTTGGTTCTCTTCTGTAGTTCTTCAGAAAAAAAAAAAAAGTAAGACATTATAGTCCTGTCCTCTTGGTAGATATTTCAATTCTACTGAGTTTCTAAGGAGCAGTTTTATCTGTAAAATTACCCACCAATAAACTCACTCCAGCCAGTAGCTCCTGCAAATTTCTTTGCCATCCTTTCTTAAAATGTTATCAACTGTTATAAGACATAAACCTCCTGTGTTTTAAATGGTTAAACTTTCAACCAGGGATGGTATAATAACTATGGGGAGAGCTTCTAAGGAAATGAAAATGTTTAGTTTGCTACTAAACCTCTTCAAAAAGAAATACTCCAGACATTTAGACCACTATGAGCATCAGTATTGCCATGGCAAATAAATTACTAGAAGAGCTAGAAGATTAGAGGAAACCCATTCTATCTTCAAGGCCTGTAGTAGTGAAGTGATGTGAAATGTTTCAAAGTCAATATGCTTAATGATTCCAGATGAGGGGCTGGGAAGCCTTTGATGTGATGGAAAATGGACCCACGCAAGGCTAACATTTAGGATAGGCATCTGACAAAGCTGTTTTCCAAATTGCTTTTCATCATTTGACCTCAGACAGAAATTTTCACTTGTAGAAAGGGAAAAGCTCATGAATTATAGGCCAAAATCAAGAGAACTGTAAGGGCTGACTCCAAACAGCATGCTTCCTAGACAGGTCCCTGGGCTTTTTTTAGGTGGTGACTGTCTTTTCAAGCCTTTTTAGGAAGGTTTCAGTGTTGCTCTGTTCTTGCATATGATATTTAATTAAGATTTGAGAAAAGAACATCCAACATGGACTTGGCTTTTTCCTCCAGAGACAGAATAAAGATCTGTTCATTGACTATAGGCTGAACTATGTGAGCAAGCTTTGTTCTGCTGATAGGAAACCTGAGGACAATTGCATATGTTTCAACAACTGTTGGGAGCTTACTGTTTTATAGTTCAAATTTCTGCCAGGTGATAGGAAAATAGAAGGCAATAATTGCACTGCATGTGTTTTAGGCTTACAATCTATGGTACAGGCAATCTTTGTTAATACAAGTTTAAATGTATAGTAATGTGTTCCAAAGTTTCAGAACTTTTCTCAGTAAGTCAGATATAATTTGTGGACAGCCACGGTCCTACTGTGACTTCTAGGAATTAAGTAAACTGTGTTCCCACACACATGCTTCTTATGAGTGGTAGTAAAAGAAATGTGGGTGTTTGTTCATTGCAATGTGTAATCACCTTCTGACATTTTCTTAAATTTGCAAGTAAATGTAACAGTTGTGTAAGTGAAGAAATTATGTATTGCCTTTAGCAAGTACATTGTGTGTGAGTCTGTGCTAGGTGGAAGTAAAAGGAGCCTCTCCGCTGCCTTTGCTTCCTTTGGGTCAGATTATGCAACCTTCATCCTGTAATCAAGAAGAATTATTTTGCTGCTTTTCCACATGTGTCTCTGGCCTTGAATTTGGAAGTGTAGAGTAAGAAGGAGACAGAACTTCAAGAAGCTAACTTAGTCCGTTCTCATTGTTCTTTGTCCAAAAGATGTATGTCCATTTGTTTGCATGAAAACCTTCAGCTAATGGAAATTCCACAGTAAGCTCAGGTGATCTGTTCCAGATGTTTGTTTTTCAGGGAAAAACCCACAGTAATTATCATGGGGCACCAGAAAACATATGCATATATATTCTAGTGATCTTTTATGTGTGTATATCTAACTGTAAGGATGGGAAGTGAGGCCTGAATGTAAATTGGGATCTCTGAAACTACAAGGATTTAAAGTATCCAGGAAAGAGTTTGTTGAAAAAAGGGGAGGAGAAGGGGAAAGGGAAAGAGAAGGGAAAGGAAATGAAAAGGAGGGTAAGAAAGGAAAAGAGAGGCTGGAATGTGTTTAATCTGAATAATTTTGTTAATCTAATGTACAGTACAGAGCCCAAAGACAGTGTTACTGATATAGTTAAAGGTGTCATGAACTGCCTGTAATATCTTAAGATCATCTGTGCTTCAGCAAACATATTTTGGCTTTTCTACCTGGAGAGTAACTGTAGCACACTTTTCCCCCCCTATTCTATGCTGCATTGCACAAATAATGCATTTCAAACAACTGTATCCCATATTTTTCCCAAGTGTTTGAAGATTACAGGGCAGTACAGCCCAGAACATTTGTCACTTTTGTCTGCCACCTTTCCTGACCTGTGTCTTTCTCCAGCCTATTGAACAGCGACCTTCCATGTACTGCACACAGATTTTTGCTGCAGCCTGCAGCTTCAGTTCCCTCAGTTCTCTCCTTCCTCTCTCTGTGGGAAAGGAACTACCTGGGGCATACTTCCGTAGATTTAGGCATATGTACCCATCCAAATGCCAGCACTGTTTCAGTTAATTCTTAACATCCCTGGCAATGGGAAGGATGGCAAAAAATACATCTGTCATTTGTTTTGAAGTTGGAATGAATTTCAGAAGAGTACTGAAAAAAACCCCACCAAAATAAAACCCCAAAATAATGCACAACAGCTTAGAGTTCATTTGTGGCAAAAATGACAATAAGAATCCTCTTAGAGAATGTTTTATGTACCTTTTATCTGCCATATATGCATTTATCTCATTTGCGCATAATTCAGTTAATGCTGAGCCTTGTTTCTTCCAGAAGATCAACAGAAAAATAGTTTTGTAGCTGAGAGGTTCTCAGAGATCCAGATGCTTTAGATTGATTGCAGAAAAGTCATTCTTAAGCTGACTAATGGTTTGAAAACTGAAAAGAAGTAAGCTCCATAGGGCATGGCTTGTGCTGCCAGGCTCTGCTCTACTGTATGGTTTTGTTGTTAATTGTTTGCATTCTGTTACATCTTCTGTGAGCCTTATCACAGGCAAGCCTTATCACAATCTCAAATGGATTAATTTTGCCAGCAAGCATTGATGGAGAGGCATAATGCTGAATGAAGGTGTCCTCACATCTACTAATTTTACTGAAGCTGAATTAAAATTCTTTATCATTTACTCAGTACATCAAACTTGTAGCTTGACACACAAAATATAAATATTATATGTGTAGCCTACTTCTGTCAGCACGCTCTGTATTGCAACTGTGAATGAAGGTTACATTTAACTCTATCATGTGAAGGGCAATTCTGTACTGAGATGAGATGAGTATGATTGTCTTGTCATATCCTGCAGATGATGTTGGCCATTTAAATATCTAGTTCTCTCTATATGGCTTGGCTATTCTCTCTATAAAGCACTAGTTCCTGCACATATTGTGTTTTATGAAACAGTAGCTCCTTATATTTCCTTTCACTGTCTGTAAAAAGCACAGTGAGATATATGTAATGAGATCTGGTTGTCACAGAATAGCATAACCTAAATGTAGTATATGACGCTGTCAAGTGAGAATGCAGTCAAAATATGCTGCAAATTCACTTTGTCTAAATAGTATGTTACAGCACTGGAGATGTGAGTTATCTTTAAAGCTCCTTTTAATTATGTTGGGCATGTTATTGGAATATAACTGCAATATCAGCAAGTTTTGTGATAACCTCTGATAATCAGTTTTATAAATTGCTTCTGTTAAAGAAACACCCTATTTTAAAATTATAATCAGAAGTTGATGGATGAAATTCTTATGTTAATGTCACATATAAGGTAATGTTCAAATGGTCACAGATGAGTGCTATTTACAAGTTTACAATTGAGACTGCGGTTGATATAACTTACTTGTTTAATCCCTCTTGTCTTTGAAATACATTATAAATATTTATTGTTAAGTGCTGAGTGAAAGCACAGAATATGACCCTTGTTAAACATCACCATCAGTTCTGTGCTACGGAGTGTTTTCAGATGCCATAAAATCAGAGCAGGAATTCCTACTCTAACTGAATAAATCAAGCACGCTGTTTCTACTTTTGCTGATGCTAACAGGTGTAATGCTGATAGTGCCTTTGTATGAGTGTAATGATGTATTTGTGTAAAAAATGCACTCCATTACTTGGATGGAAGGTGCTCTTTCTTGAATCTCTGTATCCTAAATTATCTGAGTTTATTTTTGCTGGAGTATTTCTGCCTATAAATTTTAGGGTCACTGGTCCAATCTAAGCTGCTGGCTGACTGACTCCTAAGATGCTGTCACCTGTCTCGATGAGCTGGTGGTCAGAACTCACCTAAAGATTGTGAGCAGTGGCTGCTGAAAGGATGAGAGTGCCCAGGTGTTATAGATGACTTAGCATGCAGAGTACTTGGTGGTGCAAGGAGGACTTAAACCATACATAGAGCATGTTTTCCAGTTAGTAAGTGTTTGTAGTTCTTACCTGGAATATCCAAATTTATTTCTGCTGGTAAAGGTTTCTGAAAATTATGTAAGCTGTTCAAGTGCATTAAAAGTACAAACTGCTGTGAGTTACATGAGATGATAAAAACTGCTTGGTCAGATGATTAATGTGCAATGCAACTGAACAGATTCCCAGATGACAGAGAGAATATGTTGAAGAGATCATTGTTACCAGAGTTCTTGGCAAGATACCAAATGGATTCTGTAAATATGAAATAACTACAAGGATAAATATATCTGAGCCAAAATACAGTGCATCATACATCCAAATATCAACATAGCACATAACTAACTGCAGTGGGACAATGTGCTCTGTGGAAAGATTATGAAGAAGGCATAGTGATGCATATAATGATGGAGAGGTGGGAATGGACAGGGGGTTTGATTTTTAAGCTATCAGAGAGCTCTGCTGAGATGCAAATTAATGTTTCTTGTCTCTGCTGCATGTTGTGCTCAATTTTCACCTTTGTTATTTTATTGTTCCTTAAAGCTCGTCTTCAGCATTGCTGAAGGGAGGAGGGGACATGTCATAGGTCATTTTTGCTGAAGTTGGTGCTGAAAACAGACTAGTTGTGTAACAGTTTTAGCTGGATTTATGCTCTTATGTAATGTCAAATGTATTAGGAACACAAATGCAGTCTCCGTGTCTTCCTCACTAGTGGAAATACTGGAGGGTGTTTGATTTATGGGATTTACAGAAAAACCACAATATTGTTGGAATGTCAAGATCAGTGTCATTTCAGCCACTTCCCTGAAGATGTGTTCTGACCAATGTAATGTTCAGAAATGTGTAGGGGATTCTAATGTTTCTCAGTGAAATTTGGGTGTGTCTGCTGTATGGCGCATTTTGGACTGTTCTCTAAATAGTTTTAAATGGTGTGAAGAACTTGCAGTGAAATGTAAGACATAGAGATATTTTATCATAAAGTTAAATATGCCTATAAATGAAATTAATTCCAAGGTATAATTTCAAAAAAATCAGTTCAGAGGGTTATCTGAAAAGTATTTTATTATGTACATTCAACTTGGACATAAATAGGTTGTGCTACAAAGGACTTGGAAGTCAAATCTTGGCCTTCCTTTTGTCATCAGTAAAATTCCACTTGTGCTGAATAGTTTAGAAAGCTTTTTTCTTACCAAACTCTTTAAGACTTGTATGCCACAGGCAATAGAGTATTTGATTTTCTTCTTTTTTCGTAGGCACTCTTACCAAAAAGCTATATGCTTATAGTTTGACAGTAGCATCCTTATTTTAGGGTCTCATCCCAATCTAGTTTATATGAGAGTATATCTACTGTCAGTAAGAGAATGACACAGCTATTAAACTAGTTAAGCTAGAGGACAAGGCCTCAGTGAAATAAGGGTATTCCATTCTTGCTGTGTCCAAGGACATACTAAGAAGAAAGGAGATCTGGTAAAAAAAAAAAAATATTTTCCATCTTCTTTGTACTGTACTAGAATAAATAAAACAAGAATAACCATTGCTTCTTCCTCTCTAATTATAATTTGTGTTCCTTCTATCAGTGTTGCAATGTTTTGGCCTTTGTCATTCAACATTACGCATGTGTTTGGTTCAGCTTATCTAATTGGAAGCTCCTAGAGATTTCGTACGCTAGTCTTCAGTTGCTCCTGGTGGATTGCCTTGCTAGTCAGTGAAAACAGACAGACACCTTCATAGAAGGAGCCCTTTCACTTGGCAATTTAAGAACGTGTTAGGTCAGTAGGGTGTTGTGGGTTAGGAAAATAAAATCAAAATATATTGTCTGAATAAACAGGAGATGGCCTCTGCCATCAAACCAGTGGTTTGTAAAACACAGTCCTGAACCAAGGACTTTCAGCAATAGGTCCTGTTGGGTCTAAAACAATGTGACATAAAATGTGATGTGCCATATTGCAAACGTTAATCTCATTTCCCCTCCTTCCTCCACAAAGTTATTACTTTCATATACATAATAATAAGGAGAAAATACCCTGTTATTACAGGGTAGAATTTCTTTTACAGTAGAATTTCTTTTTTTCATCAATTGCCAGTGTATTTTGGTACATGGTTGCAATCCTATAGTTTTTGTTCAAAGGAGAATGAGAACCAGTGGAGTTTTATTTCTGAATTTTTCATTATCATTTCTTCTTGTCTGCCAACACACACCACAGAATAGAAGACTGATTATAGTGTGCTCCCCTTTTGTTGCTAGGTCAGTACTTTTCATTCTGAGCTTGTCTGCGTCACTGGGAGTATCAGATAATTTACTCAGAAGGAAGCCTCTGACATGCTCAGAATTAGTTTAGTCAGCAGAAAATCACCTGTGCAGAAAAGCTTATTGATTACTTTGAGAGTGTAAGTTAACTGTACTGAAGGGTCTGTATGGGTCACAGCATGTATTCTGGATCAGTAAATTAAGATGATTCTGTGTTTGAATCTGCATGCTGTAATGAAATTAGTGACATCTTTTGAAAGAATTCGGTCCTACTAAGAATTTGTATTCACTATCTAGGTTTCTTCATCTTTCTGTCTTTCCCCAAATCATCTTCCTTAAAAGAAATTTTGAAAAGTGAAAAAAAAAAGGAAAATTGTGGCATGTGGAAACAGATTTGATTTTTTTTCTATTTTAAATATCACAGAATAATTTTGAAGTGTATCTGTTAAACGTACCTAACATGTATATTCTTGAAAGAGCAGAGTTATATTTGTCCTGATTCTTTTCTGTGCTTCAGACAGCAGATTTTGCCAGAAGGTCAGTGTTTGCTGCAAGAATACTTACTTGATGTAAATATAACTTTCTGTAAACAGAAGTTGTATCAAACAGGTATTCAACAAATCACTGCATTCCGCATTTAACCAGCATGGGCTGGCTCATCAGGGAGATGTCATCTGCAAGGGGGAAAGAGAGGATTGCTAAGTGAAGTATTGCTCTGGAGAGCACTGCACTTAGGAAGCTGTGCAGAAATGGGAATCCTCACCTATGTTTGTTTTGAGCTACAGTTACTATGTTTCTTAACATTTCAATGGATGGGACTTTGAGGGAAATTAGTTGCAGGGATTCTAGTCTCCCTTTCTGAATACTATTTCTGTTCTATTTTTTGTTTCCAGTTACAAGAAAACACACGAGACCCTCAGCCATGCGGGGCAAAAGGCAACAGCGGCCATCAGCAATGTAGGAACGGCTATCAGCAAGAAGTTTGGAGATATGAGGTATTGGCATCTGCTGCTTCTCTGGTCTTATTTAGAGGACTAAATGTATAAATCATTTGTCAGCTCTTCCTTCTACATTAGTGTTTTAAAAGTGAAAAGAAGGCCTAATGATGGCCAAAGATAGAATCTTTATATGAGTCCTGTTTTTTTTAAAAAAAGTAAAGCAGAAATCTTTTTGTAAAAAACTTTACAAACTCAAGGAGATGTGCAAGTAAAATGGAACAAAAAATTGCTGTTAGATTAACCCAATTTTATTCACCTGCGGATGCTGGAGAAAAATATCATCTGAAGAAAAGAAGTCTATTTAGGAGTTGTTTGTGATAAGACCAAAAAATATTCCAGGCTATTTTTAATTGTCTTTTTTTCAAGATGTACTGCAAAGTTTTGTTCTGTAGTTGTATAAAAATGGATATGATAGAAGTTGAGGTCAGTAGAGCTGTCACTTAAAGGCAACTTCAGTGTCAGGCTTTATATGTTGATGTATCTTTTGAAGTCTTGGTCTTAAATTTCCTCAGTATGAGAGCAGAAATTTTACACTGTAAACCACCATTCTAGTTTTCTTGAGTGTTTGAAGGAGTTGATTTTTTGTGATAAAGTAAATGGTCATGGATAACACTACAATATGCTGTTTGACTGGCAGAATTAGGGTCTCATTTATTAATAGTGCATATTATCCCATCGGTATGTACTTACTTTTGTTATTTTGTAATGTATGAGGTAACCATATCCTAAGATCTGTGTGTGCTGCAAATGACTGAAACTTAGTTCATGGCAGCTAAAATGTTTCTTTACCCTTTTTATTTTTATCCTGGATTTTAAATCTTTAGAATCCCCCCTTAATACCTGCCTTTTTACATACAGCTTAATAAATCCTCTACAGAAGTACGAATGTTTTTGTAGATGAAACTAAAAAAAGAAAAATCTTCATTACAGTATCATCTGCTTTACAGTCTTTTTCCACACTGTAGTTCAAAATGCAAATTTAGTCAGTGACTTGAAACCAGGGTATGAACATAACTAAGAATTTTTGACATGATAGAGTTAAACATTCATGAGCGGTATATGCCTATCAAAGGATAGAAGAATAAGCAGGCATGCGATTATATTTCCTTAGTCTATTTTTTTTAGAGTTCAGAAATCTAAGAGCTGAAAACTTTCTAAAACATAAATTTGAGCCTTCACTTAAAGGTTTCTTGAGGGTTTTTCTTCATTAATTTATCATTATTTAGATTTTATTTTAACTTCTATGAGCTTTTGAAATTTATAACACCTCATGTCTCCCTAGATGAATAGAAATTTATGTGGTAAAATCTGTGGTTCATTTGCTCATTCATTCATTCATTCATTCATTCATTCATTCATTCATTCATTCCTTATTTGGAGTCTCCCTGGTCTTTCCTTTGGTGCCTTCTGACTCTTCTATTATGAGAAACAGTGAGTGAGTTCTTCTGACCTTCATTTCACTCATTATTTCTTGTGGTTTTATTGTATTTCACTTCTGTTCCCTCTCTCCAGGCTCCAGTTGGACAAGTCAATTTCACAAACCTTTTTGTTACCTTTGTTAATTCTTTCTGCCTTCCTTGCATTTATAGTTGTACTTTGTATTTTTGAGAAATGGTTAAGATGTCTATGATGCATGTGGCACCAACATATTCCCTGTTTCATTTTATGTTCTTTCTTAACACTTCCTCTTGTAGAAAAGACAAGCCCACAGCTCAGCAAACAGGTCCTGTTGCTGTTTCCATGCTTTAGATGCTACAGCAGTGAGTTTCTGTGTGAATACCTTGAGCGCTGGCTCTGGATTATAGAGGGAAGGAGAACTTAGCAGTTCAGGATTTTTCAGGTCCTATTACTTGTGCTTTGCACATGGTGCTTTGCGCATGGTGTGAGATTAACTGCAAGGCAGAAATGTCTTCACTGAAATAGAGCATGTTCATCATTTAATATTACTGTTACCAGATGCCTTTGTCTTACCTATCAGTATCAGCCCTCATGCCCATGGCAGTACATGGCAGATGGGAGGTGTATATCCCATTAGCTCTTCAGCCAAGGGCTCAAAGCAGAGGCTGTGTCCAAAATAATTTTGTTTAATCAAAAAGCAGATTTCTAGTAGCTTTCTTTGATTGAAATTATTACCTTGAACCTGGTTAGGAATTTTTCAGGAAATTATGAATGACCAGTGCTGCCTTTTTTGTGGACACTTGCTGTGTTCAGTTAAGTTCTCAGTTAGGAGAGTTTTCTTGATTCTTGATGAAGAAGCAGCAAGCAGTCTACCCAGGTTCCCATAGTTATAGAGAGAGTGGTGTGAGTTGGACCTTCTGCATCTGCTACACATCCTAAATCTGGAGTGATGGTCCACATGCTTCCCTCAGAAACAAAGCTGGCCTAAATTCTTGGCTCAGGTGTAGTTGTGTGCGGGGTCATGTTACAAACCTTATCACTTAAATAACCTGATTATTAAAAATCTCCCCCTTCCCATTCTCCCTCCCTGTTTGGGGGAGTAAACTGTAAAGAGGCAGGAATTTTCTGTGTCATTGTTGGCTTGCTTTTTTTGCTAATCCAAATAATTTTATTTCAATCATCCAAAGTATGGATTATCACCACCCCCTCCCATAATACCATTTTAAACAAGCATCAGACTCTAGCTTAATTCTCTTTGTTAGGCATTAGGGCTGATAGTCACCAATGACATCCAGATGCAAATCCCTGTTCTGCTTTCACTCTGAATAGACACTTGAAATTGATTTCTAAAATCCAGATGTCATCATAATTCCCAGTATGTTCAGCAGCCTTACCCCCTGCCTGTGGTGATGATGATTTTGAAAGGGTTTGTAGACAGACTAACTAAATACTGAAACCTGCCTTCTTTATGAAACAAAATTCTGTTTTCTATGTTGCCTGCTATGTCAACTTACAGAGCACTATGTGAAACACATATTTCTGTTCTGAAGTTGCTGGGTCTTAATTTTCATCTTCTTATATCTCTAAAAACATTACTAAAATCTATAACAACAACAGGCCAGATAGACTCCCCTATTTGTGCTATTTTGCTATGTTAGCATTCAAGAAGATAAAATCTATGAGAAAAATGACAAAATTCTGTTTGCCTGAAAGAACAGATGCCACCCTTTGGGGACCAAGTGCTTTTCATGCAGCTGCTGTGCTTCTCTTTCATCCCCACCCCATCTTCCCAGTGTCGCAACTCTGTAATTCATTTTGTGCATGAATAATCACTAGCGTTTTACATTTTCTGAATTTTGTATTAATAATAGTGCTTGTAAGGTCTTTTTATCCTATTGAATATTGTGTTTCTAGAAATACAAGAAATGCATATAAAGCCAGTGTACAGATACTTCTGCTTTAGGATACAAACCAGACACTAGCAATATAGCTAAGATAATAGATTCTTCATTAATAGGTGTTGTGATTAATTATATGCCATCAAGATTATTTTTTTTTTGCTCCTCCACCTTCAGCTCACATGTCTCTTTTAATATTTCTCTGGTGTGGAAAATTAAGGGGAAGGGGATAGTCCCAGGTTACTCACAGGGCATTGATCAGAGGCTCAGATCTCTGTGTTAGAGATTGCACTGATATTTTAATGTGGCTCTCACTAAGAAGAGCACAGATGTGATAGAGTTGAGAGTCTTTATCCCTTTCTCCTTTTTGAAAATATCCAAACTCTGAAGTTTGAATATTTTCACGCTATATTGCTGGACTCTGCAGCTGTCTGTATGGATCTATGTTTCATCCCTGCTGATAACGTTTTTAGAAACAAGTTGTGATACCAAGTGAGAGACTTTCTGATTTTGGGTTGCTTTAAAAAAAAAAAAAAAGAGAGAGAGAAACAAAAAGTAAACTACTAACACTATACTACTATATGCTCACTACCACATACGTTGCTGCTACTCAAGTAAATGTATTTAAAGATTAAGCTAACAAAGGCATACATGCAAATTAGGAAGTCAGCAGTTACATTTTGTATAGCTCCTTCATTCAGCTGTCTGGTACGTTTTCTTTAATTACATGATCACACAGACCCCTTTCAAATTCAGTGCCTGTGATGAACCAGCTCTCAAGATGAATAAAGGTAATTTAATGCCTCATTCCTGCTTGGAAGGCACACGCGGAAAGACACAAAACACTGCAGGGAGGGACAGCCTGGGGGCATGACTGTGACAGTTGAATGTGCCCCTTTAGAGATCAGCACAGAAGGTATAGGAGGGCACCAGAGGGGTTGAGGAAGGCAAAGTTAATTCCTCTGCAGAGGAGCAAGGGAAGTTCTGGGAACTACAAAGCAGATACTGGAGGAATGAATTAACCTGTTATTTTCTAAGCATCTAGAAGATAGCATGATGGCAAAAACATAAAAGGGTTTGTCAAGAACAATTATCTTGAACTGACAGCACCTGTCAGAGAGAATAGATGGAAGGTAGGAGATGTGACAGAGCTTGAGTTTGATAAGGCTGTCTGTACTGTTTTTGCAGAACTAGAGAAATACAGCTTAGGTGTTATCACTTTAGCAGGAAGAGAGCATAGGGAATTGAAAATTGTATCCAATAGGTCTCAGCAGCTGACCATAATGTAGGATTTTGCAGGCATCTGTCCTGAGTCTGTTATTCCATCAGCATTTTCATTGCTGGGTTAGATGAAGCTGCCAGCATGGCATCACTTAGAATTCCCATAGGACTGCAGCGGCAGGGTATGCAAACACTTTAGGTGCCAGGATTAGAAATCCACATTATTTTAAATTATAAAATAAAATTCAGTGTAGGAAAGTGTAATGTGCTTTATTGACAAATGGGAAAAAAATTCAAAAGCAGACAGGGGTAGCACTGACCAAGCAGCTCAGCAGAGAAGGCCTAGCAAGTCTGACCTCATGGCTCACAAGTGCAGCTGAACAGTGGTTATTTCTGAAGGCTATGAAATCTCTATAATTTAAAGTTTTTAGAAGCAGGTGGGGCCAAAAATTTTTGGTGATGGTCCAGGTATGATTAATCTGCTTTACCACTTTGGGAGTTGATTTTTGCTGTGCCTTTATTGTTGTGCTTTTTGGGGGTTTTGTTGTTGTTTGTGGTGATGGAGTTTTTGCACAGCCTTTTAGGATTTCTGTGATTTAGGGATATTCTGGGCACTTAAAACTGCTGTTATATCTAAATTCCTTCAAATGCTGTAGCTGTCATGCCTGAAACTACCATTCTCAAACCTTTCTGACTTTGATACCCCTATACAGGAAATAGTAATACTACCTTGCTTCAGAACGTAATTTCATAAGCATTTCTTTTGCTGATCGGTGAGGAAGTTGTTTTCTCTCACTTCCATGAACATTTGTCCCTTAATTTGTGCTAGTTTTCACAGGTCTGCAGTAACAGAGCTTTCCTTATCATATGTCTGTGCAAGTATCTCCATGCTGGCATGTAGAAGGGGGTGGCTGTTACTGGGAGCCAGCGGGTAGTAAAAGGAGGACAAAGTATTACTTAAAAGCACCAGTATGCATGATGATGTATATAACCTTGTAAATAAACCTGAAGAAATCAATGCTTTTCTTTGGAGCAAAGTATGAACATTACACAGTAAATAATGCATCATGCCACACATTGAGAAAGGATGTGAAAAATAAGTATTTGAAGAGATGTTCATTAAGTGTGCACCACCTCTCTGGCTCACTGCATGAGGCAGGTGTTCCCTTGAAGTGGTCTGTAATTAAAGACTGCATCAATAACACAGATGAAGGAGAGGCTTGTCTGCCTCATCATTTCTCAACTTTGGAACATTAATGACATCCTTTGAATATTGTATATCAGTGTGTCTCTCCCAGTTCCACCTTAATTAAGTTTTCTCTGAGGTGGAACACAGTGTCAGAGTGTTTCAAGAATTGTTTTCAACCAGGAACAAGTATTTTAGAAAATGTCATTGTAGAAATTAAAGACTCCTTATTTTTTCCCATAGCCTTTTTAACTGAGACATGATTAGGGAATTCAGAGGGGGAAAAAACCCATTTGCTCTTATGTACATGTAAAATTCCAGTTCACCTATACTTTCTCTTTAATGATACTAAGGGAGGCTATGAGGAGGGAAAACAGTTAGCATTGTTTAAATCTGTTCTAATGAAGAGAACACAAAACTTAGTAGACAAAACTTCTGCCTTTCAGTGCATACAGAATAGGTGATTGTATAGTGAGGGACTGTGTGAAAATTTTTGCTTTGGAGGGATCTGAACTGATCCACATTCTACTGTGAATTCCAGCATCAAGATTTGAATGCAAATTATTTTATTTCTCTCCTTGGGCACTTTGACATGCTACATAGATGTTTATGTCTATTTTTGTTACCTTTTCCTACTACTTTTAACTCTTGCTTTTCTTTCCTTGTGCATCCGCCACAGATCGCATTCAATTGGGTAAGACATATTACTCCCCTTGAATACTGCCTCTGTATTTGACAGGATTTGTTTTATGGACTGTAATGCAGTAGTCTCTTTCCTTTCAGCATCTTTATACAGAAAAAAGCATATGCTACTTAAATTGTTATGCCTCATTTTTACAGCATGGTGAGTGTAACAAGAAAAGGATTGGACTAAGTGTTTGCCTTGAGTAGATTAGTCTCAAATTCAAATAATGGACACATTGAAAAGATGTTGGTCTTGGGAAAACCTACTTATATATAATCCCATTCTTTCAACCATATTCTTTCTGTCAGAGGTTTGAACATGAACAACAAACAGTAAAAAATTCTATTCAGCTGAGTTTTGTAAAGATTATATGAAGTATTTAATTACCTCCTCTTCAACAGAGCAAAAGTACCTTAGTCATGATTCTTTAAAAGTCTTGAGTCTTGGGGAAATTTCCAAATTCTGAAGATGATAAAAGAGTTCTTTATATTTATAGTTTGAGTTTATTGATTCTGTAAAGCACTTGAATATATGATGAATTAGAAAACAATTTCATGTGTCTCAAAGATCGTATAAACAGTCTGGCTTTATATCAGTTCACTCTGAAGAGAGGCTGAACAGCCCTGAATGCCTTGTCAGTCCCTCTGGCCTTGTAGTATCTTCAGTGCACTGAAAAGTTCAAGAGCATTTTTTTCATTCAGCTAAGTTATCCTAGCAAGGAGTCTAACTTTACTTAGTAAATTTCAAAGTACAGCATAGATTTACCTTCTTAACTCATTCTGACATGAAACTAAAATGTAATATTTACGAACCTTTGTCATGAAGGATCTCTTCTCTGCAATGATCGCTATCACAGACATGTGTCTTTAAAGAAAGCTTAATGTTAGGCTTGTACTAAAAGAAGATTTAGCACTGTTTCTGTAACTTACATTCTTACCTCTTTAGAGAAATTAAAATATGAACTCAAAAAAATAAGCACTTAATATTTGGATTGTCTACCATGTGCCATCTCTCAGCAGTGTGAATTTAATCTTCTGACTTAAACCTTTATATTTGGAATGTTTTGCTATTAGAAGAGGAGCAGTCTATGCTGAAATACTTCCAAATTCTATTTTTGTCTATTTGTTGTGGGTTGCACAACTAAAATGGCAAGGATGCTTGCTTAATTTAATGAGGATTGTTAAAGATTTGCTGCACTTGTGAAATGTTTGGGCTAATCTTTCATATGTCTTAAAAATTATGTGAAAAATTGAACATGAAACATTAGCATTGTCTGCTGTCAGTTCTTGTCTATCTGATCTTAGCAGAAGCCTTAAAATATACACAACAGCAAACAATTTGTATTAGATCTTACTATTCCACCTGCTTGCCAAATAGCTCTTCCCTCCTATCCCCACTCCCATTTCTGAATCCTTAATCTGGAGAAACAAATCTATATATAGACTCAATGCTACTCTGATTTTGTATAGTTTAAAACAAACATGTGTGCTGTTTGTATGAGAGCTTTCATTTTTTTAATGCTATAATCATGCTTTCCTTGCAGCCAAGTGTTGGTGATCCTTACAGTAAAGCACTCCCTGTTCTCAGTCAGACCAGGCTGCAGCTGTCAGTCAACACTGAAAGTAGCAATGCAAGGATTTTTGGTAAAAGACACTCTTGCATCACACACTTTACTTAAAGTACTCAGATCTAGATGTCCTTATGGAAAGTTCTTAAGCTTCAAATAAAGATTCTTATTTGGACCAGGCTTGATGCTTCCCAGCAGCAGGGAACAGGTGATGTTGTGAAAGCAGAGTTGGTGTCTCAGGTGGGAGAATTTGGCTCATGTAAGTCAAGCAGTCAGCGTGGGTGGCATCTGCAGGTCTAAAGGTGTGCAGCATGATTTGGGGATCTTTGAGTAATGCAGGGGTGCCATCCTCGGCTTGCAACCTTCCAATACTCCTGCTGCTGGGAAGTCTGAGGAGGGAAGTGTCACAAGGAGAGCTGGACAAGAGCTGTGGAAAAGAGGGGAAACAGCTCTGTACCTTTGGTAAAGTTGAGGAGTGAAGGAGGAAGTAAAATTGCTGGAGAGGCATGGATAAGTGAGAGTGCTGCCTCTTTGGTTGAAGGAACCTCTTGTTTAGGTAACCAGTTGTGCAGGAGCCTTTTGACATTGGGAGTCAGCTGAACCAGCTCTGCTGATGTGCACAAACCTGGAGCATATCCCTCCTGCCCAACACAGAGCTCGTCCTCCGTCCCTGCGGGATGAAGGTGGCTCCCTGTGCCACTCTCACGTGTCTCTGTAGATAGCCGGGGTCTGCACCATTTAAATGGATTTTTCCAGGAGCTGTTTTGCATCATTCTTTTGAGCCCCATTGCTGGCCAGTTGACATGAGAATGTGGTGGTAAGATCTTTAGCACTGAGAGTGAGCTGGAGTTTGACAAGCCCTTGCCATCAGGAGTGGAAGAGTATCAGCACTCTTGAAAATATGTATATGTACATTTAAAGCTTAGTTAAAAAAATACATTATAATCATAATGGAAATCGGATTTTTCAGCTTTCTTATGTTTTGCTTTCATCCCACAGCTATTCTATTCGCCATTCCATAAGCATGCCTGCAATGAGGTAATGTGCTACCCACATTCTATTTGCTATGGTGATGTTCAACAGAGTAATGAGGGGGGATTTGCATACTTTGATCCTGATCCTGCAGTTTTTAGTTGGATGAGGAGTCTCACTTCAATCAATTAAGGTTATTCATGTAGATGAGGGCTGCAGGACAGGCTAGCTGTGGGTTTTGGGTTTTTTTCATTTTAATTGTATTAACTGCTTAATCTCTTGTACAAGCCTTTGAGTGAATGAAGCAGTTCTGAGATGTATTTGGGTTATTATCAGGTTTGTATTACTGAATCTGAAATTCAGTTGTTTTGCTGTCTCTAGAACATCATCCAAAGCCCATTAACATCAGAGCTTTCCATTCCAACAGGCTTTGGATCATGCTCCTGTGGAGGGATTTTACATGAGTGCTTTCATATTTTAATGGCTATAATCACACTTTACTTGACTGCAGCCAAATATTGATGTCTGTTCAAGAAAAGCTCTGACTGTTTTCAATAAAATTAGTATCCAGCTTTCTTTTTACTACCTTGGCCTCTAAATACATTACTGTCCCCACTCTGTGCCAAGCATGCATGAAAAACAAACTCACAACTAAATGATGGATGCTAATTCATTCAACTTCAGCAGGTGGATAGTTTAAGGCATGCATTCACGGATGTGACCTATGGATCAAATATAAGTTATAAAACTCAGCTTCTCTCTCCTTTTGACCCTTCTTGCCCTATGAAAAAATTTGTCATCTAAATAATAGAAACTAAATTTGCATTATTTTTTCAACTGGCTTCTGTTGGCCCTTCCCTTAAATTGTGGTCATTTTAACTCAGCCTGATGAGGGATATGATATAAATGCACTTGCAGAACCAGGAACTGTGCTGGCCAACAGTGCCTGAGCTTCAGAGTATTCACTAAATATGAAGCACAATGTATGCCAAGGAAGGACCCCCTTCAGCCACTGTAGACATGTTCAAGTCTCCTTTGTGCTGAGTGAATACAGAGATAAGCTTAGCTTAGTCAGAGAGGGACCTTAGGAACACAGTCTCTCTAAAGTCTTTGTCTTTGAAAGCAGCAGTTACAAAATCACAGGGGAGAGGGGGGCAGGATTTCTCATAGGCATTTGGGACCCACTTCTCATGTGGTGCTATTCTCCTTCTTCCCAGCATTAGGACATTAAACTTGGCATCTTTTTAATAATGTAGGTTATGAACTTGCTCATCAGCTGAAAAAAATGTTTAATTCTTTACAGCAACAATACAAATGGATAAAGCCATAGAAAAGCACCATTACAGGCAGCATTGTCTGGTTGTTCTTCTAAGAACATGACAAATGTGTCATAGAGTAGACAGGCCAGTTATCATTTGGTTTCAATTACTAGGCAGGTTCTGCTTTTGAAAATTTGTAGCTAAAAAGTACTCATCCGATTACCATAATTGGATTTGACTGACAGAGCACAAGTGAGTGTTCATAGTCCTGTGCTGCCAGCCAGCCTTCATTCTGTGCTGGCAGTGTTGCCTGGTAAGAACTGATCAAATTTTGGAGTTATCCCATGATGTTGGCAACTGACTCTTTCCTCCCTTCAACATTTTTTCTCATAGGAATTCTCCAACTTTCAAATCGTTTGAGGAGAAGGTTGAAACCACTGTCACAAGCCTTAAGGTAAAGGTTAGGGGCAGTTTGCATGCCTGTGTGTGTTAAAGTGTGACAGCTTAGTTGTCCCTATCATTTGTAGAGGAGACTGATTGAATTTGTTGTTCCATCAAGAATTTCATTGTAGTGCAAGAGCAGTAATGGAAAATGAAGGCAATATACAAAGATATTGTTTTCCTTTGTTGTTAAGAAATTGTTTCTGATGCCTGCCAAAGTAAGCAAGCGGTCTCAGAAGTGCCAAAAATAATGGTGGTAAGGAGTGTCTGTTCCCAGTCATGTCAATGTGTCATTCAGAAATAGAAAAAGGTAATTCAAACTGCACAGTTCTGAAGACCATTTCCTCTCACAGTGATCTGCTTGAGGAGCCTGATCTTACTTTGTTGATTAGGCAAAGGTGCTCTAGAGGAGAGCATTTGTCATGCCAGCTCAACCTGTTGTGTTCAGAGTGCTTGTAGATCATCCTTTAAGAAATCTGTAATTAAGCAGGACAATACAGTAAATTTTGAGTCTGAAATAATCCTCCACATCTCATAAAACCTTCATTGTCTATCTTTATTGGCAAACTCACTAACATCTCTTCAAAATATTTTCTTTGTGTATTTTCTTTCTTTCTTTCATTTCCTTGTGCAAATGGGGAAGGGAAGCTGGAGTCATGGACCTAGGGTGCCACCAGGGTAGACTGTGGACAAGTGGGAATGTCTCAGCATTGCTCTCCCTTTTTCCTGCCTCTGTTCCAAGGCTTGTAAGATTAGGAAGGCCAGAGGATGGGCTGGGGGAGAAATCATGGAGTTACCTTCCAATTCTAGGGTTTTGTTGTGGTCTCAAAATGTGGAGAACTACCCAGAGAGGCCCCTCAAAAAAGAACAGCAGTAGTCTTGTCATCTTTGTAACCCCGTATCAGCAACAACTCTTCAGTGATTCTAGTGTTCTACAGTTTGCCAAAACTGATGTTCAGGTTTCATAAAATTTAGAAGTCAAATTGCATAGATTTTATTTGCTCTTGGAGTTTCGACTTTGGGTTGCAGCTTTCTTGGGAGAGTATACTAGTTCATTTTCCCCTGGAAATCAAACAGGACCAGGGTTTCATTCTTTTCAATTTTTCTGAAAATCTGAACTCTGATGAATTAAATGTTTTATTGGACTCTCAAGCTAGGTAAGCTGCTGTGCTAGCTAAAGAAACAGGATTATGTAGGATTAACCCTTTGGTAACTTAGAACACAAATTCATTTAATCAAAATAATCTTCCTAAGCATTCAATGGCTGAGAGGTTGAGCTTGTCTTTGAGTTCTGCTGCAATTCTAGAATGGAGTAAAAGATTTTGCCCTATTTTCAGGCTTGAATCAACTTGGAGTGGGAATATCAGCAAGCAAAGCCACAAAAGAATGTTCTCTTACCAAGACAACCTAGTCACAACAGCTTTGTCTCTTTGTCACTTAGTCTTGATTATTTCCAAATCTTTAGATACAACTCTATCTTTGTCAGGAAACTTCTTTTTCAAAGATTTAGTCTTACTGACTTTTAATACCTATTACAAATTCAGTGACCTGAAGCATTCTGGAAGTAGATATACAAGCATTGGATATGTTTGATTGATGTATTTTGGTCTCTCTTCCCTGCCTTCCCTCATGAAAATGCTGCTGGCGGGTTTATATACAATTATATAGGCAGCTACAAGTGCCTGAACAGATTCAGGTTGCTGGGTTTGTCCTTTGGTTACTAGATTCCTTCTGCTGTCTGAAATCCCAGTATTGTCTATGTATTTTGTGAGCAGCTGTGTTGCCATATCTAGCATGTGGGCCACTCAGCAAATGAATCAGTTCATTTTAGTATCCATCTCTTATCCAGCCTGCATGGAATTGGAAAAACCCAGTGAAACCAGTGTGAGCTACTCAGGTTAACAACCACATTGGGTTTACTTCTAGGGTCTAGGATCCTACCTGGGATCTACTTAGGGACTGGTCCCTTGAAGCATATGAGACATGCTACTGTCAGATTTTATGATGGCAACCTAGTTTAGAAATTGTGGAGTAAAGAAGTTGTTTTATTTGACTGGTTTTATAGCTGTTGTTCTAAGAAAAAACCCATCCCTACATGTTCTCTGCCTGAACAGTTCCCTGCTCTCCTTGGCCATGGGGTGGATTGGAAATGGGATTTGCTTCAGTGTGAGCGGAGGAACTTGTTATTCTCTGTTTGCCTTATTTCAGACGAAGGTTGGTGGGACAAGCCACACAGGAGGCAGTTTTGAAGAAGTTCTCAGCTCTACAGCCCATGCCAGTGCTCAGAGCTCCCTTGCTGGCACCCGACTCCCTGAAAGTGAAGAAGAACTTCAGTGTTAAACAGCAGGCCCTCCTGAGTCCCACATGCCTCTCTTCAGAGACTTGCCCAGACAGTGATTTTCAGCTCTCCCTCACCACAAAACTTGTGCAACAAGGTTTTGTCAGCTTTGGAAAATTGCCATCCTGGCCTTGTGTTGGAGAAATGTTTCCTATGCCTATTTCTATTTTTGATAGGCCATTTTATCACCAGGTACTTTGTACATCATCAAAACCACATGCAAGTCATTGGCTATAATGTACTAAATACTGCATTAAGTGACTAGATTTCAGTTACATGTAACTTCCCTCTAGCAACCTCCCAGTCTCAGTTTCTTATTTATTTTGGTTTACTCTTTTCTATCTGTTGGTTTCTGGCTTCCCTCTCAGTGCCACATCAGACAGATGGACCTAGAGCTGTGCAAAGCAATTGCCAGCAGTAGCCCATACACCAGCTGTCTACCATCCATACCAGGTGCCCTTTGCTCAGGAGTGTCTGTACATCATCTATTTCCAAACAGAATTAAAATCACTTACGGTCACAAAAAGCTGTTTCTCCTTCAGTGGTACAGTCTGGCATTGTCCTACACCCATTAGGTGTAGCAGAGTTAAGGAGGGTAGGAAGAGACACCTGGTTATTCATACAAAAACAACTTATGACAGCTTCCAGTTTCAGATGGTCATTTGGCAGGAAAAGTTTCAATTTCAGAATGTGCACCATTACTTGCTCTCTTTCTTTTGGTAAGACTTGGCAGTGAAATTAATTTGAAAATTAAGTGGAGGGAACCTCTAATATTTTTGCCTCCGTATCTTCCCCTCAAAACCAAGGGACGATGTATTTATAAGCCTCTGTCAAGATATAGCCTTAAGTTAAAAACTTAACAAACCCAACATTTGGCTTCAGATGTGCCATAGATTAGAGAGTCCATGCCTTCAGAGCTGCTAGCATAGACCCTGTTACCTGACAATGCACAGGATGAGTAAGACCTTCACTTCTGGTGTCAAATTTTGTTGTGCTTCGCTCCAAGATGTAACTCTGCTCAGTCACCAAGAGCCAGACATCTCGCAGCTTTGATTCAGCATGTTTTCTGAATTGCATTCTTTTAACATGTTTTCTAAAGAAAGAGGAGCACATTTGTGACACTATCTTGCTGTGTAGTGAGCACGTGTCAGTCCGCATGTTGCGGTGCTCAGCTCAGCACACACTGAGGTGGGCACAACGTTATCAGTAAACAGGATGGAAAAGAGCCTGGCTACTTTGAAAATTGATGCATTTTTTGAGCATATGCCAAAGCTTCAAATCAGTGTTAGTGAGTTTGACATTAAAGAATGCTTAAAATTTTGTGAGAAAACGTGGCTTTAAGTGATTTTCATTTTTTCTTGTGTGGCTTTTGTTAGTTTTTACAAAGTTGAAAGTCCTTTTGTAATGTTCTACTGGATATAAGTTAACCTTGGACATTTATATCACATGCCTCTTTAGTGTGATTTTTAGCATGGAAGCAAATCTAATTGTTTTTCTAGTATTCTTGTGACTATTTTCTAGCTTATTTTATGTGGTTTTGTGGATAAATGTGAATTTATTTAAAATGGAAGGTATTAATTGACAACTTAGTTTGTGTAAATGAAGTTCTCGATATTCTTATTAAATTTTTCTCTCTTACTCTTTTACCCTTTCTGATGTTTTAATTCTGTGTTTATCAGTAGTACTGAGCAACCTGGTGGAAGGTGCCCCTGCCACTGGAAAGGGAGTTGGAACTAGATGATCTTTAAGGTCCCTTCCAACTGAAACCACTCTATGATTACTGTGCATGGGGTTCCACACTCCGTCCCCTCGATCTGCAGAATGGGGAAGCCTGTGCTGCAGGAATGGACTGTTCCTGCTTAGGGTAGTATTTGTGCTGGGTTTGTTACTACCAAACATCTCTTCAAGGCCACTTTTCTGGCTTGTCAAGAATGTTCTCAATTCTGCCCTGTAACTTTCGCATTTAGCATTCAATGCGAACTACTGGAGACTATGATTTGTGTGCATCTAGGTGGAATAAAAATGCTGACAAAAGCTCAGTAGGCACCACTCCATCCCCCTCTGCAGTACGACAATCTGTTGCCAAGAACCACTAATCAGCTCAGCTAAGTGCAACCTGTTCTTCCAGGGTTGCCACAGGTCATGACTGCTGCCCTGGAGGGCTCCTGAGCAGAGCAGGCATCTCGAATCTCCTCTGAACCAGACCAATACACTGCATATTTTGTGCACTGTGTCAGCTACTGAGGCGAGAGCTCCCAGAATCTTTGCACAGCACTCTGTGCTCTAGTAAAGGCACCAGCCACAGAATGCTTTGTGAGCTTCAGTCAGGCCCCTGAGGTTTGCATAAAAGAAGCATTTGCTGAGTCATGGTGCCTGAAAATGTGTGTTCGGATACATTACCTACCTTTAAAGGGTATGACAATTTAATTTAGTTTTATGCTGCTTCATTTGACAGGAGGCAGAAGACAGAGAACTCCAGGTCTCTACCATGTAATTTTTCCAGGTGCAAATTTTGCTTATTTGGTAATTATGGCACTGCCCTCATCTCCAGCTTGCATGCAACTCAGCAGTTGCGTGTGCAGACACTGGCCTCATTATGGCACTTCCCACCACTACAGCTTTACTTCACAATCATTCTGTACTTCTACATTACTGTCTACTTCTGCTATAAATTACTTTATAGCGGAACTGGTACCAGCGTGTGATAGGCTGAAGAAGGGAGCCAGCTTTACATGGCTGTATACAGGCTTTTGCATTAGATTGCACAAACTGCAAAGGTCCCTCCTAATCTCAGGTATTCTGTGATTATCAATTACCTGCCAGTCTGGGGTGAGGGGAAGTCAGGAATATAGACGTTATGGAAATACTGGCACCATTACCTGATACAACACACGAACAGGGGAAAAAGCTGTATGAAATAAAGAAGATATTGAGAAAATGTAATTAATGAGATTACCAGTTTTATGCACCAACACTTAAGGCTTATGCAGGCCAAAGAAATCTCATCTCTAAGCTCAGACAAGAGCTTCTACAGACATATGCTCATTGGTCTCGTTTCTGTGTAGCACTGAGTGGATATTAAACCATTTTGAAGGTATTTAAATCCATACATATTTAGAAATTCACCAAACAAGACCACCTGCCCCACACAGTGCATTACATGAACAGATTAGACTGCAATCAACTAATTTTTAAATGTACCTGAATTTCCCCAGTGGAGAATCTATTTGTAACTGCAACTGCATTAATCGGAGGCTGATTAAAAAGAAGAAAAACCCCAACTCCAAATATAATAATTCTTTGTTCCCTGACACAACCTCTGCTCTGGGAGGCAACTACACTACCTGCTCCTCTCTAAGTGAATGCACAGGAAAAAAATCTGCCAGCAGAATCAGTAATGTTAGAGGAGAAAGAATAATGACGAGAATACAAACCAAAGTATTTATTATGGCTACAGCATTTAAGAACACCTCAGGAATGTGGATGAGATGCAGCAGCTATTCTTTTTTTCCTTTCTGTGTTAATCAGAGATACAACCTGGAGTACTTCTGGGTGAACAAACTTCCCTGCAAAACAAAAGAAAGGGAAGGTTAATGAAAAATACTCTCATTTTATCATGTGTGAAAGGCTGGCATTGGAATGATAGCACAGGGATGTCACTTTAGACTCAGAATGAATGACAAATTATTCCTTTAAGAAAGTGAATGCTCCCAGTTCAATCCAATTATGGAGTAAGTGTAGTTACACCCATTCTTCACAAAAAGCTTGAATTTTGTGCTCTATTAAGACACTTAAGAGCTGAAAAAGGGATGCACACTGACCAAGATAATCTGATGCTACTTATTGTGCTACAGGAAACCACTCCAGTTACAGGTGCACTTAGGGTATATATTGTAGGCTCTACTCAGACACCAGCTCAGTTTAGGTTGTTGAATTCTGGAGCAAAGATGTCAATTAGAAAATAAAGCATTACAAGCTTTGTTCATGTTGTCCTGTTTTTTCCTTTGCTAATCAAAGTCTTATAGAGAGATTACAATTTCCCGAGGGAGTCACCAAAGTACAAATGGGACTTGTCAGGGGCTGTTTGGTGACTGCTCGTCCTCTTATCCCTAGAGCTTGTCAATCCCTAGTTTTTTTCACAGGACATGAGTTAAGTTACAGTCCTCCTCTGGTGTTCAACTACCTTGCCAAAAGGTAAAATAATAATCCTTATCATATCTCTGCTTTCAACTACTACTGTATTTTGCAAAGGAGGAAAAGCAGTGGGTAGACTAAAAAGCAACACAGTTGCAACTTCATCGTGGTTCTCACAGGAACCTTGGGCTGGTCACTCACTTGGGGATTCTACTTCACTGGTTCCTGAAACATTGGCAGAGTACAAACAAGCTGCTGTCAGACCATTGGTGAACACTGAAGACTCCTTTATGAAGAGACTGGTGTTTCAGGGAGATACTTACACACCTGCAGGTGTAATGAAAGCTGAGCCTCTCTCTAAGGTAAAAAGTGATATAAAAGGAATTTGGCATAAATGAAATTGAGGTTTAATACTGACACATAAATGTCACGTATGTTCACATTACATTAAGTTTCCCCAGAAATACTAGGGGACTTGAGCAATGAGTAAAATAACTAGTTCTCACTTGCTCTGAATATCTGTCAGAGAAAAAAAAAAAAAAAGCAATTTATATATTTCATTTATGAAAGGAAAGGAAGGAAGTAAGATGGAAAAAAAAAGCCCAAATGTCATACCAGCAGTTGAATCAAAAAAATCCTGCAGTCTGCCAGGTGTGTTTTCCAACTCTTCATACTCAAATGCTTGCAGTATCATCTCACACTGATCCAACTGCTTTACAAACTTGGCCTCTGCAGTAGACTGGTTTTCATATTCCTGAAAAAGATTTGCAGTTATAGGAAAATAATTTTGTTACTCTGAAACAAAACGTTAAAATCTCTTTATAGATCTAGAATTTTCTTCATTAGTACAAGCCACTCCAGAAATATTCAGCACAGTTACATCTTTCACTTTATTTTTACAAACACACAGTGGTCAGCAAAACACTTGAAATGTGCCAATTTTATATTAAATGCAGTGGGATGTAAAATACAGTCTTTTGCATAATTAACTCTAAACATACCAATTGTTTTGGCTGAATCAGGCATGATATGGAAGCAATTCTGCATGACATACAAGTTGAACAATAGGTTCAATTTAACAGTATTTTATAAAGATCATTTCAGGCCTGGTTAAGGCTATGAATTACTACAGTGTGTGCCTATGCACTGTCACCATCTATTTTTAAGACCTATTTTACACTTTTCTCACCACTTGCTGTTTCTACATGGAGTTGCTCTTGATATTTCTCCTGTCATTCCTGCCTAATCTTTTTGGTCTAATCTGTCTGAGCTGCTTACGTCTCTCCTAGGAGATAGGAAGAGGAGTGGTTAAGGGGTTTCCTCCCCTTCAGAATTTAAGTCCTTTAATCTCTCTGCTATCTTTTCCCTCTCCTACAGTCATCATCAGTATATATTTATGAGTGATTCACATTTCTAGTCAACTTGAACAATTTTGCTGTCATTTGCTTCCAGTGATGGCTGCAGACAGGTTTGGCATTGCACTTTTTTCCAAATCTACTGCATTGTATGTGATGTCTCATAAGCAGGTCTTCCTGACTCTCCTGACTTCCAAAACCAGCCCCATAAAAAGAAGTTTTCTTCTGTGCAGGTTACCATCACCTTGATAGCATTGGCAGGACTGACCCTATTCATCATCCCCACCACCCCTAATCACACCAAAGTACACACTGGGCCTATCTGTGCTCCTAGATCCACAGAACCTGTGGCTCGATCATAGCACTTCCACAGAGAAGAGCAGCATGAGTGCAGGAAGTTTTGACCACAGAACCTGCCCTTCCTTTCTGCATCTTAAGGCAACAACTGTGGTGTGTCATTCACAGTAGCAAGATCCTGGCTTTGTAATTCCAGCATGGTGATGCTCAGATAAGCGTGACAGTCATTTCCTTGTCTTGCATACTATTAGGAGCCTGTTCTTAGGCTTATTATTTTACACTTGAAGTCAGACATCCAGATTTTGATAGCTATGATTGATTGGCAATCTATTTAGATTTCAACAGTACTTTGAATTTCCAGTTACATCTCCATCATTATTTTAGTAATAATTTCATTTCGGTGTTTTTATCTTCTTTTTCTCTTTTCAACTGGAGCTTTGCCTCATTTTTAAATTGTTCAAGTACTACTTATTTTCTTAAATCTAAGTATTTTTACTCTATTTTTTTATAATCTATAATATGGGGGAGAGGATCCCTCAAAGACATCAAACTCTTGGAGCATTACAAAGGAGAACTTCAGGAAAAGGAGAAGTAGGGCTGTTCACCTCTAAAAGTTGGTCCCACCTCCCACAGTTAGGTGGGATTACCAATCTGTTATCTACACCTCAGCTCACACTGCTCTCAAGAAACATCAGCTATTACATGTGCAACTGTGCACAGTGCTGAAACAAACTTTTCCTCCCCACGGGTGGTTAAGACTCTGAAATAACACTGTACTTTGGAAAAACTAACTGATCTCTCCAACACCACAGGCCATCTTTTAAAAATCATTCCCATGCTTTTGCACTTGAGACTAAAAAGCAGGACAGAGCTGAAATGGGCTGACTCACTTACTCAACTGTTTTCTCAAACATATTTGGGATTAAGTTATAAAGTGAAAATATATCTGAGGCATCTTTCTGCTGCCTCTTTCCTCTACGCTACACTCACCAAGTACCCACCAACACCATCCAAATCAGCAGTCCTTGTAAAGCTGAAAAGCAAAGAGAGACAGAGACAAGGGCAGAGTAGTGCAGGAAGGAGTTGCTAAGAGTGTCAAGAGATCTTGTCCTGCTCAGCATTGATCCATAGCCACCTTCACTCACAAAAAAAAAAAATCATAGGGAAATGTCCCAGGCTAGCTGAGAGCAGAGCAGCACACCAAGTTATCAGAGCTTTCTTATTTTCTCTCTTTTATTTTTTTCTTCTTAAGGAGCAACTAGTTGTTCCACTTAAAACAACACTAGAGGGACTACAAGTTAACAGTAGATTTTTAGGGTACTCTCTCTGCCATGTGGGTTGCACTCATGCTAACGAATTGCAGGCACAGTGCAAATAAATAATTTTGAAGGTAGAAACAAAGACCAAATTATCAAAAGTGTGCATATATTAAATTATGGTAAATGAGAATAATGAAAAGCTAACATGCTGAAGAACTGACTCCATACTGAACCAGCTCTTACAGTGTCAGAGGACAAGATTTGAGACCAGCAAAGAAAAAAATCCAATTATACAAACTAACCTTATCTATCAAAACCTCATTTTCCTCAATTATAACAGTTTCTCAAGAGAGAAGGAACCAGTGCTCCCTAAAAAATACACATATGTTATTTCCCATATCTGATGATGTTGGTTTACCCCCTTTACCTTAAAAAAAAAATATAGCTCTGAGAGCCCATTCCCACTGCCTGTTCAACCACACAACAACAGGGAAAAAAAAAAAAAACCAAATAACCCTAAACCTAAAACAAAACCACAAGCAGGGTGTTGTAGCAAAAGGCAGAAATTGGATGTAAATATCTGGAATTTAAATACACTCTTAAGTAGAAAAGAAAATGAATGTAAGATACAGACTCAGGTCATAGAGTCCAAGAAACATAGAATACATTGTTTGAATGAGAAGTTGAGGATACAATTCCCACCATGCGACTGCATGCCAGGAGGAGATAAAGCTCAGTAATTATAAACTTGAATTGTTTGGAAATAATCTAATCGTCTCTCATTACCAAGTATAAAAGATCTTACCAATTAACAGGATGGGTTCACATGAAAATAGTTAAATCACCTTCAAAAACAAGGTACTTTCTAATAGAAACTTTTAAGGAACCCAAGACCAGAAATCTCCAATGTTTGTAGAAAAGCATGGTTTTTTGTCACATTTAAGTTTAAACTTAACTTTACTTAATCATTTTAAGTTACTACTAAATATCTTGGTCTAATGGACTTTCTTAGAAATAAATGAAAGCTACAGAAATTACTTGCATAAAAAGCAGAAAATAATCCACAGCACCATCACCTACCACTATTTTTTATTCCTGTATTAAAAGCTGCAAATGGCCAGATATGAACAAAAGTGATAATGTAATAAAAAAAAATCAGATTTATATCCATCAGATTTATATCCAGAGGGCTGGATGTAGAGGACAAACTCTTCCTTTAGCCATACAAACCAAGCCATGGACAGGTTCATCTGGAACTCTGAGAGGCTAGGGGCAGAAGATGATTATTTTACCAAAGTCCAAGGTTTCTGTTTGAAAAGGATCCTGAAACGACCTTGACTCATACTGTTAAGCTTTATCTTCTACCCAAATAAATCTCACTTTCTTGAGGTCAAATAAGAGATGGCACAATTTCACAGGTACATAGGAAGAAGGGAATGGATCACCCTAAATTTTAACATAGAATTAAAATAATGCAAACTTACTTCCCAGAGTTCATAGATTTCTTTTCTGAGGTCCTCTGATAGAAGCTGGGTCAGTTGTTGCATAGCTGCCTGAAAAAAAGAACCCATTTCCATTTATCTGTTTTCTGAGCAACACTTTTATGATTATCTTTTCTGAATAATTATCTAGTTGTTACCAAGCTAGCAGCAACATCCACTACACATCATATTACTGTATTCTTTTGGCATGGCAAGGTTTGGCTACAGCTCTGGCTGTAGCTTTGGCCAAGGCAGTAGCACCTCTGGGATAACATATTTAAGAGGAGAGGAAATCCCTGTGCAACTCCACTCAGAGGGAGGAGTGAGAAACAAGAGGAAAAACTCTGCAGATACCACGGTTAGTGAAGAAGGAGGAGGTGCTTCAGATGCCAAAGCAGAGATTCCCCTGCAGGTTGTGAGGAAGATCATGGTGAGGCATCTGTGCCCCTGCAGCCCCACAGAGGAGCAGAGATCCACCTGCAGCCCCTGGAGGTCCATGGCGGAGCAGATATCCGCCTGGGGCCCATGGAGGATTTGAAGCAGGGGGATACCCAAAGGAGGCTGCAACACTGTAGGAAGCCTGAGGCTCCTGGCAGAACTAGTGACTCCAGAAATTTTTCTCCCAGCTGATCAGTCTCACTTCTGTGCCATCCCTACTGTTTGCCAAATAACATGAAGGGCTGCTTCTGAAACAACCAATATCACAGGCAAGACAAAGGTTGCATGCGTGATTGTTTCTCCACTTCACTTACAGGATATAGTGTCACAATATGGTTCCCTATTGCTTGCCACCACTGAAGCATCAAGGTCTCATTCCTTCTCACCTCCTTCCAGCTCTGGAACTCATCAGATTTCAAGGTTAGGTGAACTCCAAACAACATCCTCCCTCCTCCAAAAAAAAACCCCAAAACTTCTCTTTTTAATCAGGTTCATTTTCTGCTGCCTTCGTGTTGGTGAGATTCACTGGTTAAAGTTACTGCACAAGCAGCAAACTTCGGAGCCAGCTCAATGTCAGCTGTAGAGCAAACAGAAAAAGGAGAACTCTGCAGTGGAAGCAAGAGTATTGGCAGCTCACCTCAAGCCACCACCTGGAGTGGCTACCCACTATTTTTACAACGAAGTGTTTCAGAGTCATCTCAAATGTTTAATGCTTTTTTACTCTCCTTCCCACAAACTCAACAGAAAGTCCTCAATGACGGAAATGGGAGCATAAGGAACTGCAAATACTTAAGAAAACTTCTTAAACATACCTAGGCATCAAAATCTCTCTTCCCTTGCCTAAATTAAAATGAGAATTCCCTCTAGACCAAAGTTGAAGGCTGATACTCAGTGATACAATAACCCTTAGAGGCTTCCAGGAAAGAGGTTTCTTCTGTTCAGTGATATGAAGCTCTCTGAAGAGTGTAACAAACACTTCAGTGATTATTCTCCCTGCTTTTATGCTTATCTGGTTAAAACTAGGGGCTGGGGGACTATGACTAACTCTAGGAGTAAACTCTTTGCTAGGAAAGTGGAAATTAAAGATTTAAGGTGCATTTGGCACTCTTGAAGTACTATCTTTATTGACTAATTTTGGTGCTTCTTTATTTCAATATACTTCCTAGTGTTTTTACACTAAAAAA
This sequence comes from Toxostoma redivivum, assembly GCA_013397375.1. Classification (NCBI taxonomy): domain Eukaryota; kingdom Metazoa; phylum Chordata; class Aves; order Passeriformes; family Mimidae; genus Toxostoma; species Toxostoma redivivum. Next base: position 182,267 of record VXBI01014079.1, on the reverse strand, counting down.
AAAACCCTCTGAAGAGTTTCTAAGGCATGACATTGCCCTCTAGCTGTGGCTACAGAAATTATTTACATTTTCTTCAAATAATGCCACAAACCAAAAACAACAAACCAACAGTCTGGATTAAGTGCAAGGCCAAAAATAAAGTGACTCTAGGCATGCTGCACTCAAAGAATCACAACAACAACAAAAAAGACACCTGCATCTGAGGTTCTGTGCAAAAGGTTTAAATGAAGTCTCTGTCAACCTCATGATCTGGCACCACACACACGATCTGACATGAACTGTCATCCATCCTACTCAGTGCACCTACTCCCTGCTCCTCACCTCTTGGTAAGGCTGCTGAACATGACTAATTCAGGCCACCAAAACTTCAGCTAGTTTAGGAATAAATGGCCATGGTGAAGATTACTTCAAATATTCTTCCATAACTTTGTACTTGGTGATGTTACAGGTACAAAAATCACAATGAGGTCAAAACTCTTACTTGGTTGTGGCAGGCTTGTTCAATGCAAATGACAGTATTATATTGCTGGAATATTACTTCACCACAACCAAAACATTAAAACATACGAATCCTCTGCAGCTGTGGCTTCACACATTATGTTCATACCTCTTCTCTCCTGTGTTTCTCCTCTTTTGGGATATTATCTGCAGGAGCAATATCTCCAACAATGCATTCAGCCATATCATGAACCAATGCTAATCGGATGCACCTGACAAGAAGGAGGAACAGAATAATTAGTTTTTCAGCATTTTAAGTGGAAAACTTCTCCAAAAGGCTAAGAGACTGCAGAATTTATTCCCCTTCATATACTCTAAAGGTTGGTTGGAGCTTTCTTAAACTTTATGTAACATTTTCCACTTTTTTGTTAAGGGGAGTATTTTCCACCTAGACATGATTTTGATTTCTGATTTCTAGTCCCTATTGCTTGAAAATGTAGATTTAAGTATAAATATACTGTATACCAGAGTATAATATTCAAAAGTAATGTATTTAGCTTTTGTATACTTGTCTTTTGGAAATGTTGTGGTAATTAACTACATTATACACTTCACATTATTCCTGCAACAGGTAGAAGATAATCTGATTGGAGCAATCCCAAATTCAGTATATAATCTGTCACTCAGTTCTGCAGCTATGCCAGTCTGCAGCAGAATACTCAAAAAAGCCTTCCTATCATCTCCTATGGCTTTCTCTGCTATGCTGGAGGATTTCTGTGGCTCCTTACTGCTGCCAAGTGCTCCTTCAGTCTGTCAAAATCCACATGATCTATGGCTTTGACGTGGCTGTCTGTTGCTTCATTGTTTTTTAACCAGGGTCTTCAGCCTGTTTATTTACTGCTTGAAAGAAGACCAGCTTCGAGCCTCTGCACTAAGGCTCACAGTTAAGCAATAAAGTTTTTAACCCCTTTCAATTGTCCAGGTAAACAGGACCGTGTCCAAAAAATAGAGGGAAAAGACGAGGGGAAAGAACTTCGAATTCCTTCAGTGTGATTTAAAAGCTCTTATTCCGGACAACAGCTTCTTTTAGCATTTTGTTTGCAGCTTTCCCACAACATTAACATATGGTCGCGATAAGCAATGACAGTCTCACCTATCCTTGTTAAGGCTTTTGTCTTCAGTCACCAAAGCCATCATCGCCATCCTGTACATATGGTCGGAGACGCTCTCAGGGTTTGCCACATTCCTGTACACCCATCCTGTCCGCGGTACTCTCTGCGCCCGTGCCACAGAATCACAGAATCAGTCAGGTTGGAAAAGACCGCAGAGATCATCGAGTCCAACCTCTGCGCGGATATCACCGTACCCACCAGACCATGGCACTGCAAACGTTAAACCTCTCGGTTTTGCAGGCCCTCGTTTCCGAAATTCAGAAATTCCGCCCCACAATGGCCTCCACGCTCCGGAGAGCTCTGCTCTCCCAGCGAACACCTGCCGCAAGGCTGTATCCGGCCAGGAGCACGGCCCGGCCGCAGCAGGCGCCGCCGCATTACGAGGGCCGGGACACGGCGGCACCACGCGTCCCGCCCGGGCCCACTGCGCTGGCACAGCGCGGCTCACCCCGGCTTCCGCCAGCCGCCGGCCCGGGCACTGCCGGGGAACCCGGCCCCAGCCCCCGCGGCCCCGCCACGCCCGGCCCGAGCCCCGCGCCCACCTTGAGCTGCCCCAGCAGCCGCAGGAAGGGCAGCAGCCCGGCACCGCCAGCCGCCGCCATCTGCCCAGCAGCACGGCTGGCCGCGGCTCCTCCTGCTGCTGCCGGGGCGGGAGGCGGCGGTGCTCGCCCTGCGCCCTGCAGGTGAGCGGGGAAGGGTGTCAGTGCGGGGCGGAACCGCGTCCCCAAAGCTCTGTCTCCTCGGGGCTCATTAACCACAAATAAGAACGGCACGGGCTGCGACTGCAACGAGAAGAGCAGCCAAAGCAGCTGGGCGGTTCACGGGCATGGGCGCTGTGCCGGCGGAAGGGAAGGAGCGTCCTCTCCTCTCTTCCGCTGGGGTGCAGCAGGGAGGAGGGAAGGGCAGCCTCGGAGGCGGGAATAGCTCGTACCGCTGTCAAAACTGAGCATCTCGGTGACCTTTACCATACCTAAAAAAATAAAATAGTGCGAACTCATTATATTGTTCAGAGAAGAGCAGATAGTTATCAGGGTTGCTGATGAGTTTTTAATTATTCTCCCGGCTTCTTGCTACGAGCACATCCGTCACTTTCATGAGTTGAATAAATAACACGGCGAGTTACTTGACAATTGATGGATTTTCAAAATACATTGCATTTCTTTGCTACTTTTATACTGCCAACTAAAATAGCGGATAATAGTTTAAATGTGGTGATGAAATAGTCTGTTTCAGGAAAGAACATCTGCAGTTTTGCCAGCTATCAACGGATAGCAGAGTATTTTTATTTTTGTTTGTGCAAATATATAAACTCCTAAATTAATAATAAAGCCCAGAAAACATTTTAGTGACCATTTTAAGGTTATCTTCCCACAATAAACAAGAATCCTAGACCAGGAAAGTCATCACCTTTACACCTGTGTACACAACATAGGTGTGTTGGGTGTTGCAGTACAGCTTTCCTGGTTAAAGTAAATCACATCTGTTGCAGATTTGTCTTGATAGCTGTTGAAATCATCCAAAATAAAAATTTCATACTTTGTCTAGGCTGTCCACCTTCCAGGTGAATATATTGTTTCATAATGTCCTCTTTGGACCTCTTTGTGCCGTACTTTCCCTTTGCATTATGTGCCAGTCCCAGAGGAAGTTAAGCTCCATTGTATTTGTAATCCCCCTCAAGCAGTGGCAAGCTGCTGTTGTATGGACCCTTGGGCTCTTCAAGAGGCAAGGCAGGCCCGGGGTACTTCAACACCTCCTTCAAGGTGGTGTGATCTAGATCCCAGCTGTCTTGGTAGCCTTCACTGTCTTGATCTGAGAAAGCATCAAAGTGGGCCCTGTGTCCAGCCAGCACCTCACCAACACCAAGCAAAGGGGGACAGCAACTTTCCTCAGCATGCTGGCTGTACTCCTGATGTAGACTATTGTGTGATTTTCCCTCTTTGAGATGAGAGTGTGCTATCTCGTGCAGAAATTCTATTCCTGAGGCTAGCTGATACCAGATATGTTGTCTTTTAATCCTTCCTATCTATTCAATTTACATGTTTAGTATTTATACCACTTTAAATCCAGTAATCAATTTGCTCGGGCAAATTCATTAATAATTCTTTAATATGGGTAAATCTTATACATCCCACTTGTATGGAGGAGGTATGATTTTCAATTTTATTGTCTGATAAATTCTTTGCCACTTATGTCCTTAAGGTACATTTTTAGAATGAACACTTGAGTGATAATCACGAGGCTGGACTCACAGGCACTGGCCTCAGTGTCATTTCTGTAATATTTGTCAATTTTAGCATTTCTATGTATGTAATTCCGCTGCATGCACTATGTGTGTTGTTTTTGCATATTCCTTATTGACACTGGTTTTCCACCCAATCATTTTTCGACAGTACTTAGAGGTATCATTTATCTGCTTTTCCAAGTATCAGATGCATTATGTGTAGTGTTAAATGCATGGACTCTCAGTAGGCTGGAGGACCCCAACATAGTACAAATATTAGCTCTGCCAGGATTTTATTTTTGAGTAAGTAGCCTGAAAACAGAAACAAATCAGCCCCATACAATTTTAAGCAGCTTTTTAATGTAATACAGAAACTTCAGCAAGGATTAGCAAAGTCTCCCTACAGAATATTAAGGTAGTGCTAAGGCTTAAGTCTCAATCTTTCATCAGTCTCAGCTGGCTTTTTCCTCCATCTTTTGCCAGAACAGATGGCAATTCCAAAAAAAGAAATCCCAAATAAGCTGGTTACCGCAGAGTAATTATGATTTATAAGCTGGAGATGGCGCTCTCTGCCCACAGATTTCTACTTCAAACGCATTTGCTGCTACCCGACGCCACACTGAAATTGTACTTCCATTTCTTTAAGAAATAGTGCTGGGGGAGAGGGGTTGCTTTGCACACTTGGTGCAGTAATGTGAAAATCATCTCCCCAGACCCGGTAACTACTCCTAAAGGTGGATCGCAGTCAGTTTGTGCTTTATATGACGTAGCACCAATGCTAACACATCGAGTTTTGAAAACCCATATGTGTTTTGCCAGCATGGGCACAGTAAATTTTGTATTGGCAAAATATCTTCAGGAAAAGTAATTAATTGACGGGATTCATTTGTTACCATCTGGCAGGAAAAGAAAAACAGGAAAGATAATGTTGTGTAGTTCAGTGGACAGGGCAAAATGGTTGTGTATCACAGACCCATCAGGAAGGAATAACAGCCTTGTTGCCCTCCCTGATAGCAAAAAGATTGATGAGCACCTGCCAGACACTATAAGTGATCATTTTAGTTCTCCAGATTATAATATCTTCCTTTGTCTGAGGCAATCTTATCAACTATATAGTTGCTAGTGGAAATCTATTGCAAGAATTCTTCAATAAGGGTACAGAAGAGCAAACCTCTGGAGTGACAGTACATGTGTGTCATGTGGCTTCCTCTGCCATGCACCTCCCAATGCTGGACTCTGTGTCCTTGTGCCCAGGGTGCCCCACTCTCCCCACTATGTGGGCTGTCGAAGCTGGTGAGAGGCACCTGAGAGAGGCACCATGCACTGTTATTTGTGCCACAGGCTGGACATCTTCTTCTGAGACTTCATAGAGTCACAGAATGGTTTGGGTTGGAAAATACCTTAAAGATCATCTAGTTCCACCCCACTGCCATAGGTGGGGACACCTTCCATTAGACCAGTTTGCTCAAAACCCCATCCAACCTGGCCTGTTTTTTTCCTAAATAAGCATTTTTTCCTAATATGTAATCTAAACTTAGTCTCTTTCAGTTTAAAGCCATTCCATCTTATCTTGTCACTACATGCCCTTGTAAAACATCCCTCTCCATATCAGAAGGCTGAGGAGAACATACACTTACAGTAGCATTCCAGTAGTCAGCAATGACTGTCCAGAGTGTTCCTGTTCAGTGTAGCTAACCAGTGGCATCACTGCCAGAAAGAAAAATGTTCTTCTTGCTGCTGTTGCATAACATCTTGGGCTTTCTGTGATTAACAAGAGATTTTCTATCAGAACCCTTACGATTAGCCTATCTAAACCTCTAAAAATGAAGAAAAAGTTGTTTTACCTTATATGTCTTAACAGATCTGCAGAGCCAAGAGTAGAACTTTAGAATAGCTCTTGTGGGGAAAAAAAAAAAGTCAATTTAATGGCAAATCAATCTTACATGAGCAGAACATTTCTAATGTAAAAAGGCAGCTGAATTAGAGGATTAGGTCACACTGCCTGATTAACATCATTTGATCTTTTACTATTGAAAAGCCACTGGTCTTCTCAGAGAATGGAAGCATTCAAACTTTAAATGACACCACAAGCCTGACTTAGAAAAAAACCCGCTAAACTGAAAACAACTAGCCTTGCTTCAGTAATTGTTGATTTGTCTCTGCTGTGGGGGGATGCATCCAAATCAGGATTTAGAAATCCCTCACATTTTGCGATAACAAAGAAGGACTGCAAAACTGAATGAAGGAATCTCTTGTGGGAGAGGCTTACAGCATGTGAATCTTGCCATATCATATTTATTTCTTCTTTAAAGATGATAGATACTCAAATATCTGTTTGATGCTTGTTTTGTTTATTATACATTAATTTCCTGTTGGTTTTGCCTTTTTAATTTTGAAGGGGTAGGAGGTAACAAAAAAAAAAGAAGCTCACCTTGGACCACAGAGCCCACTCAGAATCTGAGAGGTACCTGCTGATGACATTTGATAAGAGAGCAAGAAAGGGATACAATTTTTAGAGAGCGATACAGTTTTTATTGTTTTTGAAACTGATTTTGTTTTAACTAAGGAACATGTTTAAACAAAGGAGCTTTTCTTAAAATTATACCTCTTTCTTGTAAGCCTCAAAGTAATATTTTAACAGATCAGCCTTGGTTTTCTAAAATTTTTTAAGGTAAAGCGAGAACGAGGGAACCATTCTATGATATAATGAAGCCTTTTGTCACTGAAAACACCAAGAACAAGAATAAATCCCATCTAAAAAAATCCTCTGGCTCCCTCTCATATCTTTTCTGTTAAAAAGCTTATACTGTTTTCACTTAATTGTACTTAAATGAGTTTTGAAGGGATTTTAACAATCACCTGCCACTGTCAGCACTTAATAAAGTAAACAACAAGCAGACAGAAATCAAAGAATTTATTTCCTACCTCTAATGATCTGATGATCAGTTTGCTCAAAGGATTTTTCTGTGCTTTTTGTAAAGTACTAACCCATATTCACAAGCAGTGTATTTTTATTATTTTAAAAAATGCTAATTTAAAAATCATTGTTATTTTCAGTTATAGTGTTATTTCAGTTGCTAGAGATGGAGAAAAGCAGTATTTAAAGAAACAGAAAAGCTGTGAATATTCTTGTTATTCCCCCAGTCATGCTTTTAAGCACTGCACATTCATATAATGAGCACACAGATCCTGTTCAGACTCTTGCTTTTCAGCCATCTCCCAAATGTCAGCCAAGTCAGACCCTGCTTAGCTTCCAAAATCAGATGTGATCGGGCATGTAACAATGTAAAGAAAAATAAACCCTGAAAGGCACTCTGAATTATAATGTACATTTTTTTCCTGACATGCAAGAAAGAACAAAATGGAAGTTTTATCACAACTCTGCTTCCTTTTGGGTGCCCCCACCCTCCCTTATTACTGCGAGCAACGTTTTCTCAAAATAAAGGCCCACTGATTTGTTTGTTATTTTAGGCTCTGAGAAGCAGGTCAGGCTGGAACCCTGTCCAAATATATGCGTGTAGTCCCATGAAGGACCTATGAAGGTACTTATCTCCATCCGCTGCAAAGCAGTGCATTGTGTTCCAGAGAGAGCTGCTGGTACTGCACCGCTCTGTCTATCACCCTTGAGCTGTGCGTGCTCCTGCAGCGCTCCGGAGCCGCTCCGCTCCCCTCGCTTCTCGCACAGGCAGAGATGCACGTAATTAGCTGCCTTAGCTTCCTGCCTCCCCCCGCACTGCTCGGCTATTATTTTGACGGCTGGTGACAGGGCTCTGGAGCCTCCCTTCCCCTCTGTCACCCTGCCTGGCAGCCGCAGCTGGGCAGCCTGATTTGTGCCCTGCCAGCCCCGCAGGGAGCGGGGAGCAGGGGGGATCACCCCGAGGGCACAGCGCTTGGCTGCAGGGGCTTCATGGGGTCTTCTAAGGGCAGGGTCGCTGGCCACAGCGGCACTCCCTGCTCTCTCATGCCACCGATACAGCTCCTACACTAATACAAAAACTCTGCTTTGCTATTTTTGTCCTAATATTTGAGCCCTTCAGACATCCCTGAACAAAACACACCAGCCGCAGGCATGCTCTTGCTGATCCAAAGGAACCTTTTGCATGGGCCTCTGCCTTCTAACCTGAGATTGACTTTAATTATCCATTATTTTGCCTTCCTCCCTGTGAGCCTCTTTCTGAATGCATTGTGCCACCCAGCATATTAGTCAATCATCGCAGCTTACAGAGCGCTGTACTTCACATCTTGTCTTCGGTGTCATTCATGTGCACCGAGTGGAGACAGCAACCACTTTTGAGACGCTGGGTAGATTTAAGCATGCTAGGGCCTGTCTGTCCCTATAGTAAATAGCTTTGCTGACATTTAAGCTGCACATGGCTTGATGTTAGGTCAAACAAAAATGTCACACTATAATCACTTTTTAAATAGCTGTTTCCGGCTCAGTTAGTACTGTATAGTTCTAAAAGAGAAAGCACTTACAAGCTGACAGACAGAAAGGGGAACCGTCTGTATAGGATGTTTGCCTAATCCCATCCTTGCCCTTGCCTGTCAGGCTTGGAGGCTTTGTTTGTTTAAAAAAAAATAAAATTTGCACATACAATTTAATGCCACTGTACTTTTCAGCTGGGCAGACTCTAAAGAAAACTCACAAATAAGTTCTGGGGAGAACTCACAGCTTTGATGTAGCTGTAAGGGGCTAGGATGGCCCAGGGGGTACCCAGCCCTCAGATGTTTTGGGACTAATACTGTGTATTTTGGCACTATGCTGCTGAGATTATATTGCTGTGAGAAGGCATCTAGGTACAATCCTAATGCTCTGTAACAGTAGAAAATGTGAGGGTTTTCATATTCCCTGATAGCACTCCTTAAATTTGTCTCTGCCTCTGAACCAGCCTGTGAAGGACATGAACCATGGGGAAGGCATTCCAGACTTGCTTCCTCTCTCATACGCCTCAGTTTGTGTGTGATGGTCTAGCACCCCCATGGTGCACAGCAGTGGCTTTCCAGAGAGCACAGCAGTATTCCCCAGGTGCTGGTCCCCCATTAACACAGATAGATGCTGGGTCAGAGCACCCGGTGATGAGGCTCAAGTGTGTATGTCTTTACTCTCCACCCCAAATACGGCTGAAGGGAATACTTTCATCCACCACTCAGACCCACCAGCAGCTATGTGTGCAATGCTGCCCACCTGCAGTTTTGTCTTTGCCCCATGAGCTCTCCTGCAGATTATCAGCAGTTTCTTTTGTGGCAAGGCACAGCTGGAATCAGAAGGTGGATCAGTGGATCATGAAGCACTTGTAGAAGACAACACACGAGAGATTTACAAAGACGAATAAGAGTGCATGATTGTTCTTTTGGGAAGAACAGAAACCCATGAGGGAATAAAGCAGTTTTTCATCAACAGTTAAGCAAGAAGGAGGAAACCAGCCTTTCTTGGCTTCCACTATAGCCTTTTTCATCTAATTTGATCTCTGCCTCTATTATTTCTAACCAAGTGACAGTCTGACAAGGTGCTATAGACGTGCCTAAATGCCACAATGAGAACTGAGCCCAAGCCTTGAACACTCCTTGCTGCTGCTCCACAGAGGCTGCTGACCCCTGCTTGTAGGTCTGTTGTAAGTCATTTCCTTTCCTGATTAGGTCAGAACAGAGGCACCAACCTGAGTGTGTCAACATGGGAATTTCCTGCTATGTTGATTTTCCTCTATCTCGAGGCAGGCTGTATGATATACTTTTAAAATTGCAAAGCAAATTTATTCCTGTAGGACATATATTTCCAAGCTGCATTTAGACAGTGAGTTTAAGTAAGGTAAATCAACACCTTCCTCGTTTCACATGATAGTTACAGCAGGTGGTGGCTACTGTCTGATTACATAATAATGAACATGATAGGAAAACAAATCTCTTCCACATTCAGACTGTGGAAGATAAGCTTTTGCCAAATGCAGTTACAAACTATGGGGCACTATGAAGGGGGTGTTGGGTACTATATTACAGTCTCCAAGAGGTAGGACAAGTTAACCTTTTGTTTACAACCATCCAACATTCCTTAACCCAGATGTGACTTTTGTTCCACTTCAAATTTGTATCAGTAGCCCTTTTTCTTTTAGGCACAGTTTGCTAGGAATGATTATGCCTTTGCTCAGCCACTGATGTGAGAGTGAGTGGGTGCCATTGCATGCAAGCTGTGGGGAGTCACTTTGGGGCTGTTGGAGAGGTCCTTCTGGCCAGGAGTTGGGCAAGGGAGAAACAGAGGGATGGAATATTTACAGTGCACAGTAAATTTAGTAAGAATGGCCATGCATTCAAAGTCCAGCCACTTGTCCCTGTTTGACACTCTGTGCTAATACAAACAATGAAACAGAACTAGAGGAGCCAAGAGCAGGTGACCATTCCTGAGAAAGCACAAAATTGGGATGCACTGAAAAACAAATGCTGTGATTGGGGATCTTATACCGATTCACTAGCCAGGGAAAAGGAAAGGCCCCATTCCTGACTGAGAAGCTTTCTAAATATGAGTTTACATCCTTGTGTTGTTGAGTTCCTCCTCATAAAACACAGAACAGAGTAGGGATGGGCAATGGCAGTTTTGTTACCAGTTACATATGAGATCATGTATGCCATGATGAACCATCAATTAAATGCAATGTTTAAAGATGTAAGCTACCACCTTTTGTTTTGTCTGCTCATCATCAAATAAAGACTTAGAGAACTCAGGCAAGAGAATATTTTCTTCGGTCTTACAACATTTAAAATACATTCAGGCATTCAGCTGAAAGACATTTATCAGGAAACAAAATTTTAATAAGTAAATATTATTTAAACAATTCCAATTATCTCTTTGAGGGTTTTTTTTTTCCTTGTTAAAAGTACTTAGCTTCCTTTTTATTGTACATCACATTCACAATATTCAGTTGTAAGTGATTAGTAGCACATTCTTGCAGCATCACAAATCATTTTTGTTAGTGAAGATCACAGAATAACCAAATGGTTGAGGTTGGAAGGGACCTCTGAAGATCATCTGGTCCAACCGCCTTGCCCAAGCAAAGTCGGTGAAGACAGGTGATCCAGGATCGTATCCATACAGCTTTTGACTATCTCAAAGAATGACAACTCTGCAACCTCTATTTGTCATGTTCAGTGACAAAATATCATCCCTTTGTGCCAGCCTTAAAGGGAGAGGAACTTCCCATCAGCAGCTGTTTAAATGAAAAAAAAAAAAAAAAAGACACACTACAGTGAGAACTAAAAAGATGTTAGCATTTCCAGTTTTTGCTTTGCTGACTCCACAATCTTTAGTCATATGTAAAAATTTACACAAGGTTTTTATTAAGTGATTCTCTACACCCACAACTTTACTATTTCTTTGAAAGTGGATCATAAATCCCCCAAAATTTTTAAAGCTAAAACCTGCAGCCACATGCCATTGAAGTTCCCAGGGATTTTTCAGCATTACAAATTGTCTTCTGAGGTACCACAGCTTTTCATATCCTGCATTTTTCATATGGGAAATCTAATGCAGCAACCTGGATTTCTTCTGTGCAGAAAAATACTGATTTTAACTTAGCTGTCTTTTAAACCATGTTTCTTTAGATGGGTCAAATATTTAGAGCACTTATTTTCTTTCTTTTTTTTAAATTTTTTTTTGTTGTTGTTGTTTTGTTTTGCTTTGTTTTGCTTTTGGAGAAAAACTTCATTTGGACACTTGATCTTGAATATGTTTTAATGCAAAATTTTTAATCAGTTTGTGGGTCATGTGGACATATCTAGACAGAAGACACGTTTTTAATGAAGTAGGCATCTCGGTTTGGCTTTTGGGCCAAGTGCATTGACAGATATCATCCATACATGCTGTCCCAGGTGGAGTTGTATATCTGCTCTGTGAGAATTTAGTATTTAGTATTTAGTTCTTAATTGTTTTGTTGCGAGTAAAGTTACTGAATGTTTTCACAAGCAGAGGAGTGAGATCCCTGCCAGAGAGCAGCACAGCATTCATATGAAGACTGAAGAAAGCATCTCAAGACTGCTGAAGTTGCAATAGCCCTGTGCAAGGCACCCTGACAAACTGCTGTGCAAAAGTGTTCCAGTGCAAGGCACTGACAGGTCACGGCAGCGACATTAGGATGACAGTGACGCTGGAATGATGATTCCACTTGAAAAATACTCTGTTCAGTAGGTCGTTCAAATTAATGACAAAAAAGAAGTGCATTATAAAACCGTTGGGGCGAAATTTGTGATTGTCTTGGATAAGGTAGCTGGCTGGCCTTTGTAAACTGGTAAACTTGTGAACTGAGCAATTCACATTTCACAACAAAAGCTACCCCAATAAAATGTTTGTCTGCTGGCTTCTTTGTCTAGCTGATTTTATTTTTTTTTAAAGGTTTGATTTTTACACAGCTTGTCTGTAAGATTCTTGATCTCTCAAAGTTCTGTATTTTCTTTTTCTGTGTGAACATTTCAGTCAAACCAAATATGACAATTTAAAGACGTGCAGATGGCTTTTGATCTGGAGAGAACTGGTTGTCTAAACTAACTGGTAGAAAGGAGAGTCTTCTACTTGGTTGACTGAAATTTGGCTCTGTTAATTTAGTAACAACTTTTCCCTCAACGTTTGTTTATACCTTAAAGTTTTTTACTTTTCCTGATATGGATCATGATTCTACTAATGGTAAGCATTTCTTCTTTTTTTTTTCTTTTTTGAAAGTCCAAGGGATAAGTATAAATGCCCTTCAAATACCCAATTTCATAAATATTCTGGATTTTCTTTTTTTTTTTATACTGGAGTGTGTCCATTATTCATCACTGTTACCTGACTTTCTCTTGTGGATATTTTGGTATAAAAATTTTAAAAACAGTAAGCATGTGCAGAAAGGTGAAAGATAAATTCTTCCTTTCTCATAAAGCCACAAAGCTTATTTTCCGTGATTGAACACTTCTTTGATTTCTTTTTTTATTTCAGGTTTTTTTCAATTTTTTTTCTTTTCAATTTTTTTCAATTTCCTGTTCCCTCACAGCTTAGCTCCTGGCAGCTATGTTATAAGGTAAGTAATCTAAGTAGATATTAATCTGAAATAAAAAAGTGTTTTGCTCAACAAAAGCTGCAAGACTCAGTTTGTTGGCAGAGGAAAAAGTGTTGGTCTCGCCCTTCCCTGTTTTTACTAAGGAATGTTTTAATGTCCAAATTAGAAGACTAAAGTACTATCAAGCAATAATATTTCAGGTAATTGAATTTGGGATTTGTGAGGTTTTTTGTGGTCATTGCTTGGTAATTAAGGGATGGTCTTGGATTTTAACTTTTCATTTTTGAAATATGAACTCTTTATTTTTAGACAGATTAATCAGACGTTTTGTGGCTGATGGCCAAGATGCTCAATTACAGATTTAGCTATAAAGTTACAGCTCCATTTCATGCAACTTTTTGCTTTGAATTTGTGCCTTACCACATGCACATTAAAAGGGAAGACCAACAGTGAGCAGCTGCCATACGATCCCCTATTTCACTAGCAAGCAGTGAAGTGCTTGCACGGCACTGTGCATCATCCCTGCGGGAAGTCCATTCCTGAGCAGGCAGTCCTTGGACCCAGCAAAATATTTTCTTCACCTCTGAATGCAGCTGTGAGCAACATTGGCTGTACTGCACCAAATACAGTTTGTCTTGAACTTTATTCTGCTGGGATTTTTTTTCTCTTTTCTGCATGTAAACATTTCAGTAGACCTTTCTGTTTGCTTCTTGGCTGCAGTATTCCTGGAAATAAAAAAAAATTTAAAAAAAAGGAGATCTTGTGTGACCTACAAAACATGGAAATGGGAGTTTCAATGAGTGGTTGGAAGTGGTGCCTCCAAAATCTTGTTTGCAGCTGTTTTTTTGGCCATCCAGCAGAGCACAGAAAATGCCACAGTCACACTGTCTGTGAGGAACACAGCTGAGATACAGGCTGGATAACACTCTAAGCTTCTCTTAAACAGCTTCCTGGCCAAAAAATCTTCTGCTAAAGAGGTCATAAGTAATTTTTAATACTAAATATTTTCATTACTTGAACTTTTCACAACAAGAAAATACAAATGCGCCACTTTTAAAATACACTCATTGGAAATCATTTGCAAATAAGTAAACTTGTCAAAAATAGCCTACCAAAATAATTATGTAAAGCACTTTTATTTAGGGAATGATATTTACTGCTCCAGTATCAGATATTCTCAAAAACATGTTGTAAAAAATGATCCTGTGCCAAGATCTTTGTGATTCTTCTAATCCCACTGGAGTTGTGTGAGTTTATTCTAGTGCTGTTCTATTATTATTATTATCAATGTATTTTTGACAAGTGAAATAAAACATTTAAATGTTTTATCCAAAGTAATTTGATAAATAGGTAAATTTTTTATCCAAAGCATTTTCATGTATTTTTCTTTGCTCATAGGATGCCGCTGTTTAAATTTCTCCCTCATTTGGTCCTTGAAACCTTTATATATTCAGGAGAGGATGGACAATGCAAGCATGTGCTATCAATTGCTGTTATACTGAGTGTGAGAACTGGGAAAAAATACTTCTCTTCAAATCAACAGAGTAATCTGGACAAAGCAGTCATTTGTTTTCATTTCTAAAATTAAAACAGGAATTACAGGTCACAAACTATCATTCAAAATTTAAATAAATTTCTGAAAATATTTTTTTCTCAATTTTAGTTCTATTTATCATCCAAAACTCTTTTCAAATTTGACACAAATTCTTGCATAGTTTCGACCTGTGCCTCCTTCTACTGACAGAAAAGCTGTGTAGGTAAAAAAAAAAAAAAAAAAATTGCTCCAAAGATACCACTTGGATATTGGATAAGTATCTGTTGCTTAAACAACAGCAATGGTTAAAATGACAAGAAATTCAGCCTCCGGTCCTATGAAACACATTATCTTTTTAAAGAAGAATATATATTTATGTTCTGCTGTTTGCTTTTGAATCACCCATGGCTGCTGCTTGATCACAAATGTGAATTATGGAGACAATCTTCCAGGCCCTGCTGGTAATTAATCGCTGTAACTTGTGGGTGCCTTTGTGAATCCAGCAGTGTGGCTGTAGATAAACAACTAATTAGCACTTTTATACAAGTGAAATGGATTTCCAATTACTGCTATCTCCCCCCTTCCCCATCTTCTTCACATGCATTTTTCTTAGGCATTAGGGATGCCTCACGGCTTACCAAACCAGATAGTCTTGTCTTTCTCCCTCTCTCTCTCCCCCATTCAGCAAGGGTTTAATCCAAGCCAGGCTGCAGAGCTGCTGTGCCTGCCCTCTTGCTGCTGTCCTGGTGGGAGAAGTCTTTTGAAGGAAAGAATGAACTTTTTAGGTAAAACAAGAAAACATAAAAAGCATTTGGTCAAGAACAGTGGTAGTAGTTTATAATCAGATGTGGCACTGCCAGAGAGCTGTACTGGGAAGAGGCTCCAGAATTATCCCAGGTCCCTAGATTAGCTCAGGACTAAAAGGAAAAAAATGTGACCAGCAGTATGTAATGTATATGGGCACAAACTAGGAAATCCAGAGAATCTGTAACACGGTGTATTACAAGCAGCATAGAGGTGCAAACTAGTCCTGTGACCTGCTTATCTGCAGAAAGCTGGGACTGGATCCAGCTACTTTGATCCTCCGAGAAAGGAGGGAATGCAGCATCATGTACAGCTAATTTGGTAGAGTTCAGCTAGAGTACAGCTCCAGCCCTAATGGGGCCAGATGGCGTGACCCCGTGCTGTGCTGCCCGCCTGCCCAAAGCACAGCACTTCCCTTTGGCAGACAACTGCCTTTCCACCATGAGGGATTTCTGTCTTCAGAGTTGCTTTAAGAAAAAATAAATGCCTTGCACTTCTTTTGCTCCAAAGAGAGACCCACCTCTTGAGCACAGTAGTCCTCTGTTTCCACCAATGTATTTGGAAATCTTTACAGTATTCCACCAGAGCCAATGCAACTTTGATGCTTTATTTCTCAGAGGCAGAGCAAGTATGGAACATATTACCTTGCTGGGAAAATTCTGACTTGGATTATTACTTTGGCACTTTCCAAGTGGCCTTCTCACTCTGTATCCCAAAGTATCTCACAGGGTAATAAATTACATTACCCACAACCAGTATGACCTCAGCAAGATCCACCCATAGCCAAGAACAGCTCCATGTTCCTGTCAGTTAATTAGTGGTGTCTTTCATTAACTGAGGAAGTGAGAGCCAGGAAGCAACCCTTTACTCTTTATGGCCAGTGTCACAGCATGGTACAAAAGACATCTAACCAGCCACCATCAGCTGCCTGAAAGGAGGTTGGATATTGACAAGGAGTTTGTTCCTCTGACCCATGGGAAAAGTGTGGCACACACAAAGACACCCTTGCATGCACACTCCATGCATGGTCACATTTGGAGGTGTCATCCAACCTTCCTGCAAGCAAGGCCTGAGCTGCTCTCACCTTAAGCTGTGGAGTGCTCGGACCCTAAACTTTAACTCTGTGTAATCTGACGGGGGTGGCTTCCCAATCCTGCAGACTGGTATCCTCTAAATTCAGGCTAAAACTTGCTCCTCTGATGCACAGACTGGTGTATCTAATCACACACAGCACACTGATACAGAATTAGGGGAACTCGGTTAAGCTGCTTGCTGCTTCTCTGTGGCCCCCCAGGGAGCCTTTCTGGGAACAAGGATCAAAGAGTCAATATTTCAGTGTGGAGTGAAAAAGGCATCTCTGCTTCTGGCCCCTGGCATAGTTAGTGTCCAAATTTGATCCTTGCAAGCCCAAGTACTAAACTGAGGCACAAGTCCATGGAGAGCTGGAGGAACAGAACACAGCTCCCCGTGCTCCAGAGGGAAAGGTACACACTGGCCCCGCTAGCTGGAAATGCTGGTATGGATGCTGCTGGCAGCATGCAGAGAGGCTGATGCTGCTCACAGTCCCCCACAAGGGCACAGAGCTGGAGGTGAGGCGTTTAGAGGATTTTGATCCATATGAAAGGCAGACAGAGAGCACTGCAGAGACATGTATTGAGCCAGAATGCATTTGTAGTCTCAAGATCTCATAGATATGCAGATGTACTATGATGGGCTTCTCCCTGAATGCTGGCATTCTTGGTCTTTCTGCTCCTTCACAAACACCTCTCTGACAGCCTACCAAGCTCTTTGGTATCACTCCTTATTCCATCAAAGTTCATCCACCTCTCTTAACCCCCTTAACTCTGTCAACAACCTTTTTCACCCTCCCACAGACAACAGACATCCTCTAGAACTTTTTTTTTTTAACATATAAAAAATTCCTTCTTTCTTTTCCCTCTCTTTCTCTGCTCTGGTCCACACCACATATTCTGGAAGTCACCTTCAGACCACACTGGAGTGTTACCTCTATTGCCCAGGGCTAGGATCATGTTACAGCTTTCCTCTTCTCACTGAAGATGTGTGCTCTGATTTGAACTTCACCAAAGTTCAAGGATGTTCGGAATCTGGACTTCTGGCTTGGACCCCTCTCAGTGCCTCGTGTCAGCATCTAGGAGTTGACAGAAGTTGTTTGCAGCTGAGGCAGCCAGTTCTACAAGATGCAAATGACCAGGAATAAAAGAAAGAAACTCTATCCCTCTAATTGAAGCTGGCCTCTTGAGGAATTGCCTGGCCTCTGGAGACATAGCAACATATCTTTCTTCCCACACAAGCCACAAGTCAGGCAGTGCTCACCTGGCTACTAGAAATCTCAGCAAGGAGATTTCGGGAGTCTGGGGTCACATATCCTGGCCTTCGTATTCTTGCTTTCTTTTCAAGGGACTGGGCTAGGAGAAGGTGATGGAGAAGATCTTTGCAGATAGATAACTCCATTTGGCACATGGCTGCCTTCCCTTTGCAATGGCTTTGGGGGAGAAGAGGTGATGGACAGAACAAGTGGTTTTTTTGCTTTTCATTTATTTCAAGTAGTCTTGGCCAGCTCAGCTTTGACTCCATAACAGGGCTCAATGTGCAAAGGATGGTGAGGGGAAGACAAGATTTGCTTCAAAGGCCTTGTCAAAGTGCAGGCTGTGTTCCTCTGCTGGCACCTCATGTCAGCAGCGTGGCACCCATGGGGTTATGCCTGCTGCTGCTGGGGGATGTGAGAGAGGCATCCCAAGCTGTGCTCTCCACATGCCCCTCAGGGAGGGGCTCTTACAGCACCAGCCAGGTGTCTGTGCAAGCCCAGGGGAGCCTGCCCAGTGTCAAAACAAGCAGGGCTGTCATTTTCTCTTCTTCTGCCTACAGGAACTGAAAATTTCCTTCCTGCCCTTTCCTCCTGGCAGAAAATAGGCAGCTGAGAGACAGGCCAGAAAGGCCAGGGAGGACCAGTGGCCCACACACTCCTGGGATAGGAGGGAGCTGCTGCAGCCCAGGCTATTTTTAACCTGTTTTTGTTGCACGCTGGCAGTCGCGTCTCTGCTTTCTTCCTTCTCTGTGTCTCTGTGTGTCTTTGCAGCTCCTTCCTGCTACCGTGAGATGTGTGAACTATATATGGCCTGGGAAATGTGCACCAGGCAGTATTTTTAACCAGGCCTGGGCTTTGCAGGCTGCAGTGACGCAGTTGGTCCAACTCTGCGAGTTTCTCATGGGAATGCAGGGTGCCTGGCAGCAGCCTGCGGTTCTTGGCTGTTGGTGGTTTTGGCCTGCACGATGCAGCCCTTGGGGCCCAGGCTAACATCTCAAGACTTGGGAAGCAGCAGACCTTGTGTGTGTGCAGGGGAGGGTTTGGGTCTGGCTGTCACCACAGTGCAACTTTCTGGATGTCAGCTGCAGGTCTCCGAAATGAGGTGACTTTTCCAGCTGGCCAGTTGTTGCCATCAAATCTAGGGAGCTGGGCACAGGCATGACCTTCCTAGGCACCTGCCCTCTCTTCAAAGTCTCTGTTCATACCCTCTGTGGAAATGTTTTTTGTAATATTTGGAACAGGTTTACTGTGATACAATTCTGGAAAATAGCCATCCAGTGTAGAAAAGACTGAATAAAAATACATGAAGAAATATTTGGGAGCAAATCACTTCACCTGCTTCACATGCCAAATAAACTTTTGGTCATTCATCTTCTTCCACAGCTAAAATTCTTCCTGAGTGAAAAGGTGCTGCTGAGGACAAAAGGTTTCCTTAGTTCTTTTTCCTCATTGCTACTTTTAATTTCAGTTTTATATTCAACAGAGAAAAAATAAAAGGTTGGTTTGAGAGTCTTTGCTGGAAACATTCTGTCCAAAAACATTCTTTGAGCATTTTAACTTAAAAGAGAGGAGCCACTTTAACTGTCTACAGCATGAACATCCATTTATCTCATGGTGCTACCTTTTTATTGAAATTCTTTTATAAATATGTTTTAGTCACTCAGAATCTTGTAAATTAAAGAGTCACTTAATCACATTTTCTTCTGTGAGAAAATATTTCTTTTCTTCTTCTTTTAATATTTATGATGCATATAGACTTAAATAACCACTATCTGAAGATTCTCTTATATGACTCTACTGCTGTTGAAGAATGAATCATAGAATCATAGAACTGTATAGGTTGTAAAAGGCCTCTAAGATCATCGAGTCCAACCCTTAACCCAGCACTGCCAAGTCCACCACTAAATCATGTCCCTAAGTGCCACATCTACACATATTCTAAAATCCTCTTGGGATGATGACTCCACCAGCTCTCCAGGCAGCCTGTTCCAATGGCTTGACAACTCCTTTGATGGAGAAATTTCTTCTAATATCCAATACAAACCTCCACTGGTGCAACTTGATGTCATTTCCACTTGTATTGCTCATTATCTGGGAGAAGAGGACGACTCCCACCTGGCTACAGCCTCCTTTCAGATAGCTGTAGAGAGTGGTAAGGTCTTCCTGACTCTCCTTTTCTCCAGGTTAAACACCCCCAGCTCCCTCAGCCACTCCTCATAGACTTGTGCTCCAGACCCTTCCCCAGCTTCATTGTCCTTCTCTGGGCTCACTTCAGTGCCTCAGTGTCTTTCTAGCAATGAAGTGTTGAAAATTGAACACAGGATTCAAGGTGTGTCCTCACCAGAACTGAGGAGCATGGGGATGTTCACAGTCCTGGTCCTTCTGGCCACAAGATTTCTGATACAAGACAACATTTTCCACTAACTGGGCCACTTTGTCATAGAAGGAGATCTGGTTGGTCAAGCAGGACCTGACTTCTACAAATCCACACTGGCTGAGCCTGATCTCCTGGCTGGCCTGCACATGCCACAGGAATGCACTCATTCTGATCTGCTCCATGAGCTGCCCTGGCTGATAGACCTGTAGTTCCCTAGATCTTCCTTCTGACCCTTCTTAGAGATGGGCATAATCGATGTACTTGCCTGCAAACATATATTTGCAAATATATTTGTGTTCCTATATAAATACATACTTTTATCTACTGTTATTTATATTATTTTTCCTCAGTAAGAATCCTAACTGTAGCAGTGAAGAAGTTATGTCTTTGACATGCAGTTGATTTTTGTAGGTTTCACTGTGCTTTGGACCACACCCATCTATTTTTTTAAATGCTTGATTCTAGATTCATGAAAATACCTGTAATTTGTGGAGATTACCCTTTCAGACTTTAAGGATTTACACAGTTTAGGGAATGCTGATCAGTGTTTATACAGTAACATTTTGATCTCTATGCCACTCCATTAAATTTATTTTAACTGCTAATAAGGCACAGTATTTCAGTTTGCCAAAAAGTGAATGATCACAGATATTATCTGTGACCATGGGGTTTGGTACTGTGACACCAGGCAGTGTTATGGAGAAGACTAATTTCTCAGGCCCAACTGGACCGGTGTAGGGAAGTCTCTGTGCCCAGGAAACTGTTTTTAATTCATGTTAACTTCTTGGATTTATAAATATTTAGGAGAAACAACACCAAGGATGCGAGGTCAACAATATTAAAAGAAAGCATGGGATACGTTTATCACTGATAGGTAAGGCAAAGGAGACAGATAAATCCTTATTACTCCACTAGTGGTAAACACCCCTGGAAATTATTTAGGAGCCCAGTGATGTTAGTAAAGATGCATTCTCCTTTAGTAAAGAAAATCTGGGATAAAATTCTGACAATGTGGAATATTAGATTAGGTGAAGAAAGGAATTTATCTTGCTTGGTGAGTTTTATTTTCCAAGTAGATATTTGCTCATGAAAATAGGGTTTATCTTAACATGGTATCATATCAAAACTTGGCTTTGTCTTCTTTCTATCAGAAAAGCTCTTAGTTTAAGCACACACATTATTTCAGGACCAAAATGGTTTTATCATTCCAGAGATGCTTTCCAAAATGTTCCCATGACATGAAGTGGTCAGTGGACTTTTAATTCTGCAGATGCCAATTAGAATCCAAGGTCTAAGAGGAAGTTCATTTCTGGGCAGTGAGAACACATTGTGGGTGGTCACAGACGCCACAAAGCCTATGACTTCAGCCACCTGAGAAATTAAATAATGAACCCTGACTGAGGAAGCTTGCAGGCATTACATCATTTACACATAAAAACAAAAAATAGATTTATAGGGCACATGGGTGGCTGTGAGCCAGCAGCCATTCTAGAAGTCTCAGCTATATCCAACAGATGAATGTCCTTTAATATCATTCTTAGTAGAAAGGGATCCCAAAAACCTACTCCTCCTCTAGTTTGGGTTTCTCTTTCTCAGTTGTTTCTACAGATTGACTGTTACTCTCAGATGTGTTGCCTAAACTACAGCTGTACAGGGTGTGCTTTGCACTGAAGGAATAGGATGTATGCCAGGTGTTTTTCCAAACCAGTGCAGCCCTGGAGAGATGAATTGCTGTGCAATTTAAGTGGGGATTGGGAACCAATTTAAGGGGTTTATAGAGATCTGATGTGTTTGAAATATTTTATTATGGTGGTACTGACTACTCAGAAGGGGGAATAGGGCTGTTCTATTTCAGAAATTATCCTAAAGGATTACTAACAGTCTGAAAAAACAATTATTTGAAAAAAATATTGCCTAATACAAAAGCTGGAGAACTAATAGCTTACAGTAGTAGCCAAGCAGCAACAGAGCTGCAGCCAGCGGTGTCAGAGGGGATAGCTCTGGTGGTCTTTGTTGGGAATGGGGAGAGGAGGTCCTAATAGTGGCTTTAAATAAAGGAAAAACCACAGGAATGATAGAATTATTTTGCAAAGAGGAGGGCAGTGAGGCTGTTCAGCCATGGGAATAGCTGTTGGCAAAATGAGAAGGCACACAGGAGGCAAAGGTTATTCCTTGGAGTCTGGGCCTCCATGTACACAAAGACAATGATAGTCTTTCTGAGTGTCATCGATCCCTGTTGCTTTGGGCTCTGAAACTCCTCCCTCACCCCAAAACACACCCATCACCTCGGGGAGTGGGTTGGCTCATATCCCTGAAAAAGCACCCTCTGCACACTGACCCTGGGCAGTCTTGCTGAAAGTATCTCTGAGATTTCTTTAATTAAAACTTTGATTCGTGCTCAAGCAAGAGAAAACAAACATTGTCCGGTTCCAGCATTCGGATTCCTCAATGGAAGCCAGATGTCACAGCTGGTTCCTGCAGCTGCTCTCGGTGTGGCAGCGTGACCTCCTGCCGCACGCCGCACAAGGGCAGCAGCCAGAGGCGAGCCCAGTAGCTGCCCCAGTGTGTCTTGCTTTCATATTTAGTCTCAAAATGCACTTCCTAGACTTTATATGCTCACTCTTCTCTCTCCTTTCCTTTCTCTTTTCTCCTTGTTCTTCCCTCCCACCTTGAGACTTTGCAGACAGTGCACTGAGTAGCAAAACGAAGGAAAAAGAAGGAAGAAAAAGAAAGGAAGAAGGAGCACAGGTCCATGACTCTTTCTTTGTCTCTAAGGCAACAGGTAGGAGCTGCAGAGCACTGGCACTCCCCCAGCCACAGCCCTTGGTGCCAGGGCTGCTCAGTGCCCCACAGAGACTGGTGGGAGGCTGTCTGTCTGTCTGTGTGTCTGTCAGCACCGGGGAAATGGTGTGAAACAAATAAGCCTCGCTCGTGTTCCCATGTCAGCCCTTCATGCGGGGCCACCGCTCTCGGGCGACTGGAGACCAATGAGCAGGCAGGCAGGTGAAAAACATGATCTCAGGTGGCCTCAGATGACAGCCTAAAAGCTGAGACACGCTTAAAACAGCAGGGCTATAGAAATAAATTACTTCCTCCTCCCAGGGTTACAGCCAGGTCATGCAGGAAGGAGGTCAGGATTATCACTTGAGGAAAGAGAAGATGCATTTGGCAGTTAAAAATTTTACTGAAATAGATAAAAGAGAAGGCTTTTTTATCTGTTTTCTTTCCTTTGGTCTCTGGACTTCCTTCACCTGCCTCCATCCATCGTAAGCAATCATCATGGGACAAGACATGAAGCTGGGGTCACAGGCCAGAAAGGGCAGGAGGACACTCAGGTCAAAGTGAGTGGAAGATGAGCAATGCTGAGGCCAGCTGATCTGTGTGGGCACTGCTGAAAGCCATCCAGGAGACCCTCCAGAGCCTTGTGGGGCATGGGCTGAAGCAGAAAGAGGCTTGTGGAGGGGTTGGATGATAGCAGCCTTAGGAGTAACATGGACAAAAAAAATCACTGTCGCAGTGGCTGGCACTAAGGCCTTTCCTGCCTTTTGACCAGGTAAGGGCTAGGAAACATTTTTATACGGATTGGTTACTTTTAGCCAGGCTACTGGAAAATATAGAAATGTGGCAGAGGAAGATAAAAGTTGTGATCAAAATGTAACAGATGTGTCTGAGACTACTGGTGGGGGGACATGCTCCTGCACCATATGATGTGGGTCCCAGCCTTGTAGACTGAGGATGGCATTGTGGTCTGTCTCCAGCCCTGACATTGCCTGAATGTTTTTGAAGGCTGCATTTAACTTACTTGGAAAGGTTTCACTGAGCTGCCCTGTCTCCATTCGCTCAAAAATATCAAGCATTCAAGTTTCCATTGTCTTCAAAACTAAGAAGACTTGCAGAAAGCTCTGCAGAATTTATTTATGAGGTTTTCTGAAATATCGAGCAGCTGACCTGTCTTTCTAGCTGTTGCACTAAATTTCAGAAAAAGCCCAGGGATTATTCCAGAGACTTTTTTAGCAATAAACCTAACTTCATCTGACTTCAGTTAGTGTCTACTCAACCACTGGTGCCTAAAAAACCCTATGTTGTTTGTAGGATTCATGTAGAGTGCAGGAATATATTCTCAGCCATAAATAATTACAATTGGAAAATCTATGACAAAAGAAATTATGCCAGAGTTCAAGATGCCAGTCTCTGTACTTTCAGAAGTGACAATAGCAGTTTCTCTGCAGGCAGGTATGTTGCAAAGCTAACACTGTTGTCAGAGAAATCCAGAGTAACCCTATTGAAAAGAATGACAATATTTCTTTCATAGATTACGATGATTAAATTTAAATATGGGGCTAATAAATCACCTCTTGCTCAGTCTAGTTGAGCTTTCCACATGTAGTAATGACTTTTCCAGGCAGAATGGATTGGGTATTGGCAAAGAATAGTGGGCTATACATTCCCTACATCTGTATCTGTGTGTCTGGAAGGTGTGAAGCATGCCTGTGAATGCTGCAGGGGATGTTCGGTGAAAGAAGAGGCAATAGCAGCAAGAAACAGAAATAGCCTCTCTCTGATGGAGGCAGAGATCCACCAGCGTAGCTGCACATGCCTCCTGTTCACAGAATTGTCTGTGAGGTACGTCATACCCAGGCTAGATTATTAAAATGGCTTTGCAGCTATATACCCAAATAACCTCAAGTGACTAGACAAAACCAGCAGGACTTCTTACTACACCTACTTACCATTTTTGATTCCTGTAGTATGGTTAATAAGTAATTTTTGGAGCAGTAAAACTTTGTTTACTTTAGAAAATTTTTCTTGTCTTGGAAAAGTAATGCCTTCTACTTCTAAATTAACACTAAAAAGACATACTTAAAAAGGCATTTTGAAGCCCTCTTAGTTACTTGGATTTAAAAATTCCAAGCAAGTACACAAAATGACTTAATTTGAGCTCCGGGCAGGGTTTAGGATGCATCTTGAAAAAGATTGTAGTCTAGAACTTGTTTTCATTAGTATGGTAACATAAAATGTTTTGAGTTGGGTTTTTTGTGGTTGTTTCTTTTCTACATTTGGAAGTTAATGTGTCCCAGATCTGTTGTACCTCATCTTTATTTATATCCAAGTCTTTTTTTTTTTTTCTGTTCAATTTTTATTTTTTAGTGTGGCTCCTTTTGAAAGAAGAATGATAAAAGAGAAAATTGAATCATACCAAAAAAATGTATCCTTCAGCTTGTCAGAGGTAAAGAACTGTAGCTTTTATTTTACTGCAGGGAACATGATTGCCTCAAAAACCACTTTATTTTACAGCACCAAATGGCACTTATATTCTTTATCTCCTGTTTTTCACTTTCTGTTATGGCATTTTTCAAGATTTCCCATTCTATAAAAAAATCTGTATATTGCAGACATGAAACTGCCTACTAATGAAAAAAATATCAAGATTCAATTTCTACATACAAACATTTCTGGGACAGATGAGAGGAGCAATTATAGCATCATAAGAGTGAGAAGATGTGATGTTTCACATGGTAAAAGATAACAAAGCCATGCTCTTTGCCCTAAACAATGCATACTAACAACACCTGAAGGACCCCTGTGATTACAGCTCGCTCACAGTTCAGGCAAAGAGGAATTAAGATCTGTGCTATCCTTCACTTGAGAGACTCCAGTCTGATCTGGGCAGCACAGAGTTTATATTTTCCATGGCAGGAGGGGATGTAGTAATTGCCTGTATGACACCAAACTCAGGAAAATGATGAAGCATGTCCCAGCTGAAGCACTTGTGTAATCACATGGCATGTCAAGCATTCATATGGAACTGTCTGGCTCATAAGATTTGGTATGTGGTCAAATGCATAAATTAAAAACAACTTTTCCCAGTTCTCCTAACGGCACCAGGACTTTTCTACTGAAGGAAATATCATTTATCAGATATCCTTTGATTGCCCAAAAGGTCTGTACCCAGATATGCTGGTTCAAAGTGCAGCTTCTTTTTCAAAAACAAGAAGATACTGGGGAGCTGCTTATGCAGTCAACTGTGCAAGCACTACTGCATTTAGTTCAGTGCCTTTACAATGATTGTAATGGAAAAAGACTTTTCCTCAAGGTTTGGGAAGAACAATTGCTCTCTAACACAATTCCCCTGCAAAGGCAGTTGGAGTGAAAACCTATCTGCTGGTCTTTTCGCACCAGCTGGGGGTGCTCAAAATTCTGCAAGAGCAGCCCAGGAGGCATTTGTAGCATCTCTGCTGCTTCAAGGGTTGGCATTAGGGTTAGTGATGGGGACCTTTTGGCAGTGCACAGCTTAAACACCATTACTGATAGTACTGACTGTGATTCTATGGAGACCCTATGGCCAGCACGATGGTTACTCCCCTAGGGATGCTTCAGCTATGGTAGGGGGCCCTGAGCAAACATACCCAGAGGACTAATTCTTTTTTTTCTTAGAGAAGTCAGGGCCTCAAAGGTACAGTGCAGGCTATGACATGTAGAAATCCACCCCAAGAACATAATTCCCCTGAAAACTGAGTGGCCTTTAGAACAAAATGAGTGCCTTTGACAGGAAACTCACTAGCAAGTACCTGAACAAGCAGTCTGCTCCCACACCAGGTGCTGGCAGAATGACAGCCCCTTCCTCCTGCCCCCTGCACATCCTGCTTTAGGTTAAAGAGTTAAAAAAAATTCCAGACCCTGAAAGATGTGACATTATCTGATGCTGACACCAGAGAATTGTAACTATGACTACTGAAGCAGCAGTATTTCCTTTTTTCCACTTTCCTGCCCTTGTGGTTCCACCTGAAATAAAGGGAACACCTCTGTGAACTGAAGCCCACTTCTGTTTATTACCAGTTGAGTTTTCTCTGAGGAAACAGGAGGAAGGCAAAACTTCAGCTAGAACTGTACTTGTTACAGGATTTTCAGAAACTTCAGTTGCAGTTGCTTGATTTATAAATTGCATCCCATTGCCAGCTTATACATCATCAGCATTATTGTACCTCTCATTTCAGCATTGCCCATATTCTTTGCCTGCTAAAGAGAAAGATGGAAAAATAGGAGGAGGCACAAGCACCATTTTCCAAGATCTGTTCTTATGTTCTTAGGATTTTGTGCCCAAAAGCTTTCTCATCAGTGAGGCATTGAAATGCTGAGCTTTCAAGCCAGTAAATGGCAAAAATGATCTGCTGGTCTCCTCAGCACAGACAGAAATCTGTTCAGCTGGACTGTTTCTACTTGTGCTGTCAGGCAGAGAAAGATGTCCACCAATTGTCACCTCCTCTGTTGGCTTCGGAGGTGACTCTGCATAATTGACTGAGTGTGCATGGAGGTTGCTGGCATGCATAGCAGTGCAGGCAGCTGGGAAGAAGGCAGGCACTACCAGAGGAAACAGCACAATGAGAGCACAGTTCAGCACCCCCTCACATATGTGCGTGCACACACACATGCACACTCACGTAGTGAAATATGAGGAAGAAGGGAGAAACTGGGGAGCAGTGAAGTGTAGCATGTGTCCAGGGAGAAGGGGCTTGACTGTTGTGGCTTCTTTTCAACCGCAAGAATTTAATGCAACATTTGTCTCTGGTGGTCTTGACATCCCTGATCACAGTCTTCTGATTTCATGTGAGTCGGCATTTCCAGCAAATGCCTACTTTTTGTGGGAGACTTGATTCCACAGGAAAAAAGATACCCTACATCTCAGCTGGATACTGATTTTTATTCTCCAATTAATTAAAATAGAAAACTATTTCCACCTTGAATGACGTGAAAGCAAAGAAGCTCAGGGATGGCTGAGGTTGCTTTTACTTCACCTAATTTCTGGCATTTAAGGGGAAACATGAAAGTGATCAACTTAAGTATATTTGAAAAGAGACATTGCTTGAAAACAAGTCAAAGGTTTCAAGTTAATTATCAGCAGGTGCCTGAGAATCAAATCCTTTGCTGTTGATACCAATGGCAAAGCAAATTTGGCTGAACAGCAGTGGGCAGCAATGTCTGCATGTGGCCATAACCTGATAGCTGGCACTGTGGTTACATCTCATTCCCCCAGTTTACCCTGGCCTGAATAGAGCCAACTTTCAACAAAGAACACCAGTGACCTCTAAGGCTCCCCTCTTGCCTTGCCATGTAGCCTGTCTCCACCAGCAGCCAGCTTGAGTTATCAGGGCTGTGTGTCTATGGAATTTGCACAAAGCATAAGTGCTCCTGCTTCAGAAGATAAACTGGGACACCTCTATGCTTGGAAACATGGGATAACTGTGGCAGCATCTTTGCAGTTGCAAGGACACCAACCCAAAGTGTGACCAAAATAATATCTCAGGCTTTTTGAATTGTTTTCCAGAGCAACAGTAGTTCTGTAAGGTTGTCATTGCCATTGAAAGAAACAGATCACTGGGATCTAATTTAAGAGTGGACAATGTGTGGATATGCTGAGCTGCCAGAGGAACTGAGGGAGAACTGGCTGCTGTGATTTTTTCTACCCATAATATATAAAATTTTCAGAGGGCTGTAAGGCAAGGAGGGGGCTGAGTTTGTGGAAGGGATTTTGGAGCTGATATCTTTACCAAGGAATCTAATGCTCTTCTACCCTGTTGTTTTGGGATTTTTTCATGTGACATGGCTGCATATGAAAACCAAAGAGCAAATGATGCTTCTTGTCATCTCTGAAACAAAATACCAATAAGGGGAGAAATTATTCAGAATATTATGTGCTAATATCAAAATACTTATACCCATCTAAGCTGTAACATCCTTCTTTGGTCCAAAACCTGTCAAATAAATATAGTCCATCTGTCAATACGGTTGTCATGCATGTTTGACAGTGGGAGTCCAACTGGTAGAAAATGTGCTCTGTGCATGTCCATGCAAGTGGCAGCTCTGTATATGGTGAAAGTTTAGCTAAAAAATTCAGGGAAAAACAATGCCTCAATACAAATTTGTTATCCAAACAATTGTATTTATTGTACAGTTTAAAGTCATTTTGGCATGGCTCTGTGAGTAGGATTCAAATCCACATGCAAAAAAGTTCAAGACAAAAAATAGTGACTTTAGAGAATACATTGGGCGTGTAAAGCCATTATGTCTTCCTTCAAGTTGTGATTTCTCATAGCCTTCTGGAGAAAACTAATAACCTGAAAGCTGGAAAAAAAATCTACATACTTGAAACATGTATCTGAACACTTAGTGTATGCTGTCCTTTGTGCCAAGATTTTTTTTCACATGTGCTGTATGAGAATTGATTTCTTTTGTGATTTTTATCCTAGCTGAAACAAATGCACATGTTGTTCTTATTTGTATGAATGGCTAATCCATTTTAATATGCAGTTTTGACAGATGTGCATGACTTTTGCAAGTTAATAGAGGTGATTCACATCTGTCATGCCTTCCCTTCTGTACATTTTCCTCTACACTGGGTTATGTTCAAGATAAGAGGGAAATATATCTTTGTGTCAATGATAGTGACACAAATTTAAAATTTTTAAGGGTTGATAGGCATCAGCTTGGTACGGTATCAGTAACCCCAACTGGCTTCCCTGTTGGAATGACCCTCTACAAAATCACCAGTGTAGGAAATTCCTTTAGGCATTTTTTCTCTCTTCCTCAGCACATGTCAAAATGCCTTCTTTCTGGAACACTCTGTGTGGGGGTTAGGATGAGGACAACCTTTTGGTACAAGGAATAGTCAGGGAGATTTGTGGTATTTTTGGTACTTTTTCTTGCCAAAAGGCAGGGGCCAATTGGGCACAAAGTGGTATGAGGAACAGTTCTTTCCTGCTTTATTTGTACATGTCTAAACCATTTATCTGCATATTAAATGTTATCTCTGAAAAGAAACAGATGCCTCATCAAATCTCCCACAAGCTGGTGCATTAGTCATCAGGAAAAACCAAAGGAAAGAATTGACTTGGCCTCACCTTACACACCTCATTTTGGTGTCATTGCCAAATTCAAAGTAGGAGCCTGAAGTGGGAGCAGTGAATCATTGGCTGGAGGAGCAACTTTCATTCCACTGATTGTAAGTGGAAGTCTATGGAGAGTTCACTTTGGGCAAGACATGAGTTTCCCACGGGTTTCATCTCTTAAGAAGTCAACAGTTCTATTGAATTCAAACCAAAAGTCCAAAACTTGTAATCAAGATGATCTTAGGAGAAGAGGATAATCTTTTGCTGTAGCAGATTGCAGAACATAAAAATAAGAGTAGTCAAACTGTAAGCTTTGAGGAAAAGAAATAAATCTCCTATGGAAATTGAATATTTTCCTGATTATTTCCATCTGCACTACATCCTGGCTATCCCATGCGATTTTAACCGATTAGCAGGGAGGAAGAAAATAATTTTCCAGAAATATTTTGCTGCACTCATGCAATAAATACATTCCGGTTCACAATTACTTTGTATGTAAAAGCCAGGTCCTTTTACAGTATGCGTATGAAAAGAATTATCTAAACAGGGGCTGTGTACATTGTAGCTGCCAAGGTGCCGGCCACATGAATACCCTGTGACACAGATTTGGCAAAAATGAGATTAACCTTGTTAACTTGGCCAAATTCCAGAATAAGTAACAAAAGTTGAATAAATCTAATTTTCTCTCAATTTTAGCAGGAGATACTGATTGTGAGGCTGCTGCTCTATATTTTAGGTAGTTGTTCTCTTTATACAGGGGGGATATAGAATATTGCCCTTTTGACATCACATTTACCCCAGCACTCCAGAAGTAGAAATGACAATCATACAAGGCAATCACATCTTTACTTGGCTCTTCTAACTCTTTCCTAGTGCTGCTTAATAGCTTCTTCCCCTCTGTCAGATGGGGGGAATATCCCATGCTCTCAGCAGGTTTCAATCCGAATACTTTCTTTTTACTTCAGTATATTGTCTGCTTGCTTTGCTGCACGAGTCACAGGAAAGATTTGTCCCAGGCCCATTAAGTCAGAGAAGTAATGTGGAGTGTAATGAAACTCACAATTTTATAATACAGTCTACTTGTCCAGGGGTCTCCATTTAAATTTTCCTTGGTTCTGTTGGGAAGCACATGGCATCCTATCTTTTCACTGCAGGGTAGGTCCTGAAGAAAAGAACTGATGTCAAAAAGAGCTAAATAGCTTTGACTGACAATAAGAGACTACTATTGTCATGGTAGAAAGCCCTAGATGTCTGCAAGAGAGATCTGGGGTCCTTTAGGCAAAAGGTCTGTTCCCAATGTACACCCTACACATGGCCTTTGTGCAGGCAGAGGCTCCATGCTAACAGCATATGCTATTGACACTGTCAGCTGCTTTAGAGAGCTGCTGGATAAAGGGAGCTGGGCATGAGCAAGGGAGACTCTGCGTTGGTCTCTGATTAGAATCAGTGCTTGAGACAATGCTTGTCTTGCAGAGAAGGCATTGGCATAGAGTTAGGATTCCTAGGAGATGGAAATGACTTTTTGTCCCAGGGCTAACACTCCCTTTAACTGGAGACATGAGACCTCCCCCTTGCTACAAATTTGACTTGATATCAGACTCATTACTCAAGTTTTCTTCATTCAGGCAGTGTGACAGGCAGCAGAATACTGGCAAAACATCAAGCAATGGGTATAGCACCCTGCAGCTAAGATCCAGAACTCACTAGTCAATGTCTCTATACAGAAATACTTCTAAGATATAGTATCGTGTGTTTGTTAAAATGCTATGTAAATGGTGTAAACATTTTAGATGTGTATGTAGTAACCACTAAGCTGCAAAAATAGCTGACTACCAAAATGTCCCCACCACTGCTGTTGAAGCTCTTCCTGCTTGCAGGCATTTCCAGCTAAAGTTACAAGTCTCTTTGGGCTAGCTAGGTTGTAGACCACTTGCTTTCGTTGACCTGTCAACATCGACAGTACTTATATAATTCAGCATTTTTGCCTAATTCAGAGTTGATAGCAGCTGACGGGCTCCCTGCTGGAAGTCATGTACCATTTTCCTGAGCTGGAAAGCCCCAGGTTATGCCCCAGCTGGTGTCATAATGAGCTGGGGGGTTGTGTGTAAACACACCCTAGATGAAAATCCAGAGCTGTGCTATTTGACACCCAAATTGCCATTTCATGCAGAATTACAGCATAGCACGGGACAGCCTCAGCGTGCCTGGCATCAGCCTCTGCACTCATCTTGGGCAGGTCGGCAGTGGTCCTGCTGCCTCCTCCTGCTAAACACTCCTGAAGGGAAGCACCATGCTCCTGCCGAGCCTCACACACCAACCTTGCACCTGAGCCTGAGCACACTGCTGGCCATGAGCCCACACCTGAGGGGAGTCAGCTGCTCTCTGGGATCTGCAGCTGGGGAAGCTGGGGCAAAACTCAGTAAGCTGGATCGTGCAAGAGTCACTGTTCTGAATGGTTCAGTTAAGCTTCACATTGACAGGGAACTTTGTAAAAAATTATGACTAAGAAATACAGTGGTAAAAGTTTACATAACAAAGTGAAAGAAAAAAAGGGGGTTCTGTTTTAGTCTTAATGACGATGTGTCACAATTTAGCACGAAACTTTCCTAAACTCCCTTTGACATGAAACTAGATATTGCAAAATAATCTCTATTTTAAATGCAGGTTTTAAAAACTTGGAAATAGCTCTAAACCAGTATGTTCTAGAGTATGTTATAGGTTTGCAGTAAAAAGCTTCTGCCATTACTGTAGGCATTTCTTAATTCAGTCTACACTCAGTCAAGGCTTTCATTGATATCAGTTGGAACTTTCCTGCAAAGTGATTTTACAAAGCCCATAAAGGCTGTTTTATGTTATTCATTTTTAGTTATACATTCCCTCCAAAAATCTGTTAATTTCATCTTTGCCTCCATAAAACCTTAGTACTTCTCAATGCTGCTTAAACAGGGATCTAGATGAAAGTGCTTTGTGGAATATGGCTTTTGTCAGGGTTAATAGAGCTGTTAAAATTCCATTCTTTCCATTTTAAAAATGACATTTCTTTGCAGGCTTATACAAAGTACCAATACACACATGCAAGTACGTGGGAAAGAAAATTAAACAAACTCCCTGTCTTGGGGTGATTGTATGATGCCCCAAATTGTATGTTCTGTTGCTGTTGAATATTNGACTGCTTGGATCTTTCTTTTTTATTTTTTTCTCTAGAGGGACCCCATTCAGAGGTTTCCTCTCAAATTTGCTCTAAACCAGGACACCCCCAAAACTCAAACCAAAAAACAATGCAGGGAAAATGAAGAGGATTGGAGATTTGAAAAATGCCATCGAGTAGCCCTGTCAGTTAATGTCCATTTATTTTCCCATCCATTTTCATTCATGTATTTTATTTGTTTTTCAGGCTCTCTATCCACTTATTCTATTTAGTTAAATAGAATATTTTCTTCCAAAATGTTCCATGTGCCAAAAACTAATGAAAGCCAAAGATTTCTCAGCTATGGACAAATAGACCCCATTTTCAATGGAACAATCCACCTTCTGTTGGAAAGCCTTTATAGCAGCCTTCCAGTACTTAAAGGGGGTCTACAGGAAAGATGGGAAGAGACTCTATCAGGGAGTGTAGGGGTAAGATGTGGGGCAATGTCTTTAAGCTGAAAGAGGATAGAATTGGATTAGATATCAGGAAGAAATTCCTTCCTGTGAGGATGGTGAAACACTGAGCTGTCCAACCTCCCTCAGCCTCTCCTCTGAAGTCCTATGCCACAGTCCAGAGCCAGTTTGGTGCCCTTTGCTGGGCTGGCTGCAGGATGCTCCTGTCTCTCGTGTAGAGGGGAGCCTGGAGCTCAACCCAGCACTCATCAGTGCTGAGCAGAGATGAAGGATCACCTCCCTTGACCTGATGGTGATGCTGCCTAAAGCAGTTCTGCATGAGGACAATACCTGTATGGGCAACTATAGAAGGCAAAGAATCTTTTGTGCTGTTTGCAACACAGGTGAAATAACTCAGGAAGGGCAGAAAAGGTAAAGATGAAAGATGACTTCAACAACAAGACAGGGCAGGATTTCTGGAAAAAGATGCAAAAATGCATTTTCCTAAAAAATGCATTTGGAATAAAGCACTTCAGATGAAGAGTTGTGATATATGAGAGGGATGCTGTGACAAGACTGAGACATGCTGATTCTATTCTGATTCAGCATGATATTAAAAGAGATGGACAAGTGATATTCTAGGGAATCTGGGATCACAATCACATCAGCTGCAAAATTTGCCAGTGTTTACATGGAAAATAAAAGCCAGCAACTGAGGGAGCAAATTCAAAGCAAAATGTATAAAGCAAACCTGACAAATCAAGAAATATTTTCTACATGCAAAAAAGAAACATGCACTTCTTTGCTTGTGAGTTTTATATGTATGTAACGATTTTTTTCTGCTTCTTTCCTTCTTTTATATAAAAATATCTTCTGGGTCATCTCATTCAACTGTTATGTAGTGTTTGCACTAAAGAGATGTTCATAGTAAATAAATATACACAGTTGATTAAAATCCTCTTTATCAAACTGCTGAGCCTCCAGTTTGAGAAACCTTACAATATTTATTCTCCATTCATGCAGATAAATCTGCAGGAAGAAAAATATAGTAATGTGAAAAATGGGCATATGCAAGCAAAGATATTTAAGAAACATTTTAATGTTGATTTAACTATTATTCTCTCTCTTTGCCTCAGACTACAAAAGCTGAGAGTTCTCCTAGGACAGCTTGCCTACTTTCCATGAGATTTAACACTTTAACCAAGTATCAAAGTCAATTATTTGCCATTGCACCAATATAAACACTGCAGGAACACTGTGTATGGGGTAAGGCCACTGGGAGAAGTAAGGGCAGAAATTGTATAGCAAATGTCCTTTATGAGGACAAAGCTTCTGTAAAGGGAAGTGACTTGTCTGGGGTTAGGTAAAAAAAGCTAGGACAGCCCAGCTTCACTGCTGGTTGGGCCTGTGTGCAAGCCTCAGACACATATTTCTTGCCAAAGCAGCTCCTATGGTCTAGAGGCTCTTGCAGACTTTCTGATTCAACCAGTATGGTTACCCATAACAATTTCATTAAACTGTTTCTGTACAGTCTTCTGCTTGTTAGTCTTTCCCCTGGTAGAAGTCTGTATGTTCTGTGCTCCACTCCTAAAACAAACAACATGCAGACAAATATGGTGCAAAGCACTTACCACAACTGAAAAATAAACTTCTAACCACAGTGAGGGAGAGGAAAAGAGCTGGGTATTTTGTGGTCCCCAAAGGAAATTGAAATCTGCTTTTTGGTGGAGACATGCTTCAAAAGATGAAACCAACCAAGTGGGGAAAATATCTCTTTTTCTCGGGCATGTGTGCAGCACATATTAATGGTTGCCAAAAGTTAAATGGGAAGCACTATTGATATTATTGTCTGTTTGTTATTAAATAAAAATCATTCAAGCTTTTTTCTCTTCTCCAGTGATTAAAGAAAGACATCACCCTGAATCAAATGTGATCAAGTTTCCTTTTGCATATCATGTCTTGCTGCAATACACTTCAGACAGTGGCTGCTGAAAAACATTTTGTTTAGTGCCTTGTTTATTATTGTTTTTCTAGTAGACAAATGGCCCAAACATAATTTTTTCCTAAAATTCCAATGGTCCACTATACTTTAAAAGAAAACAGATGATAAAAGTGTCCTTTAAAATTTTGTGTTTTCTTTAAGTGACTTCATAAGTAAATTGAAATTATTCTTTAAAAGGAAAGAAAGAGAAGATAGGAGGAAAGAGAGAAAGAACGAGCAAATGAAACAATGACAAAATGAGATNGGGAGAACATACATAGTTTGTATAGTTAATAAGATGGTTTGTTTTAAATAAAAATGACTAGTATTATCTATACTAGTATTTGTATAAACATTCAGAAAGTCACAGAATCACTGAATATACTGAGTTGGAAGGAACCCACAAGAATCATCAAATCCAAGTCCTGGCCCTGCTTGTGCATCCCCAGAAGCATTCTAAGAAAATAATTTATATATGTTATTGAACCAGACATTTCCATGTCTCCACAGACTCGGGAATGATTCATGTCCTTTCCTAATGACAATAATACAGTAGGCTTTTGACCACTAGTGAGCAGAGCTGGCTTGAGCTGGTGACCTGGAGATGAAATGTTTACTGCCAATCTCCCGGGCAACCATCTCCCCCTACAGGCACCTTTCAATAAATCTTCCCTTCCTTATTCTCAAAGGACACTTTGGAAACATGCCATTTGAATCTATTGAGAATACTTCCAAAAATCCTTTTGTTTAAGACTTGTTTTTGTAAGTATTCTGTGTAAGACAGGCAAACTTTTCTTTCCTTAAATTTTAAGTAACTTGCAGATTTTACATGGTTTTATTCCTTTCATTTCTCAATGTCTTATGCCGTAACCTGTGGCATGGCACTTTGCTGGCGAGCATTCCCGCATTAGACACTGCTTAGGCACACAAATCCCAGCTGTCATCTCTGCTCCTGGGAGGAACTAAAAATGTTCTACATGCTTCCTTCCAGCTTCCTCTCCCACATTGCTGTACATACCCCAGGTACCTCCACCTCTGCAAACCCTTTATTAAAACTGAACTTTACGATAAGAAAGGATGATGGCATTATAGAACAGGTTCTGATCTAAACTAAGTACCATTTGAGATAAGGGAGTATGAGAGTAAATTATTCCACCATACCCCAGCACACATTTCCAGTATTATGTGTAGAAACAGAAAAGAGTACCTGACACATATCTGTGTTCCTGGAGATCAGCTTAAAATCCTCATGTTAAATATTCCCAGAAGGCAATGCTTATTATTCCCATCAGTTTCATTCCAAGACATGCCCGTCTGTTTGCGAAACTATCATATAAAAATAATGGCTGCCGTTCTCCATGCCTTACTTAGGCCTTTGTTAAACCAGTTACTGGAATTTTTATCTGGGTCAAGGAATTCAAAGCAGGACAAAGCAAATTCAAATTTAATATGATGAAACACTCATAATGGAAGTGTAGGGGTTTTTTCATTATTTTTGTTACTCTAAGTGCTAAGAGGATATGCCCGCCATATTGGTAAATGCTGTATTGTAATATTCAGAATGGATAGTTTCTTTACATTTCCATATGTGCAGAGTAAATTACGTCACTCTGCCTTCAGATTTTTACTCGTTTGTATCTCTCAAAGGCATGGATGAAATACTTAACTGGGGTGCAGACTCAGATACCTTGTGTTTTGAATTTCAGTTGCAATTTTAGTAAGTTTGTATTCTGTAACAAATATAACAAATTCATTTTATATGAGTGATCCACTCACAGCTTTGTCTCCTGAATCTTCTGTTCCACAGATGTCTAAATCAGAGCACTGTAACTCAGCATGTCTATGCTAAGGGCAGCAGCAATGCTCCTCCTGCCATGTGTGGTGAGCTCATCCCTTGGTGAAAGGGATAAGACATCTCCTTTATGCTACAAGACTTGCTCCTTATGCTATAAGACATCTCCTTTAAGCTTTGACTCCCACTGCATTTTGTTTGGCAGTTCAGGATCTGTGGTCTGGTCTCATCGTATTACTGCATCAGACTTACCCACAGCCTCATCTCTGTGTCCTGGTCAAGCTTGTCTGGGCCAATGCAGCTCATCAGCCACCCATGTACATGCTAGCTCCACACTTACAGGATTTGGGCTTGGTTCATGCCTGAAAATACAAAAAATTTATTTGACTTTCACTGCCAGCAACCACCAGAGTGGCCTGTATACCCCTCCTCTCTGAGGAAGGCAGTGTCTCATTCTGATGATATTTAAACTAGAGGGTGAGAAAAGATCTCTCTTTTCCCTCACATTCCTGTTGAGATGGATGCAGCCTCCCATGGGGGAGAGCAGAGGATTCTATTCTCCTAAACATCTTGGTAACCTGGTGCTCTTTCCTTGCAGCTGGAGTCTGAAATTGTTACCCAAAGACAGCCAAACTCAAAGATTTACCAACCAAAGTTAAGAGCACTGCCGCTGCAACAAGCAAGGGTTTGTACCCTATGGTGAGTAGGAACTCAGAGGGAGCAAGGGAGCTAGGAGGACTGAGGGGAAGGGAAAAGATGAGCTAGAGTAAAGGGTACTTGTTTTGTTGCCGGGGAGAGCATCTGGTAAATGGGAAGTAACTTGGATGATCTGATCCTCCTGGAAAACTCAATTTCATTCTTTAGAAAGTGAGCGGTGATCTCCACCAGCGTTATTATATGCCAGAAACATATGGCATAATAGCTACCTTTGTGATTTCCTTCTAGCTCTCTTTGTGGCTTTCTTTCCCTGTAAGGGGAACCATCAGCACAATTGGGGATCTACTACAGTTTGGATGCTGCTTCCAAGAGATTACAAGAGCCAGCAATGCTCTGGAGCAGGTGCTTTTTAGAATATTAATTGGATTTCTTGTTTTTGGAATAAGCAAATGTAACTAATACCTTTGATAATAAAGAATATCAAAATGGAGATGAGTGGAATACACACAAATAAAATAGATAATTATTTTCATCATTAGCTGCATAAGGATCATTTCCATAGTTCCAGGTGACCAACTGATGAGCCAACTGCAACTCTTGATCAAGGTCCCATTTTGACTGTGTCAAACTTAGAGGAGAGGACTTTTGCAGATACAATAAACTATGAATTCTGCTGAAGGAGAGAGTAAGGGGACAGAGAGCAAGGAGGCAATGAAGAGCCCTGAACAGTGCTAAAGTGGAGAAGATTTACAAGTTGTTGATCAAGGAAACAAAGAGTAACATGGGAAGAAGCTTCCACAGGGAAAGTGTACGGAAATCTGAAACACTAAAGATGAATGGGTGGTTACAGACAATTTTTCAGCTTGACATGCCCATTTTCATATATGACAACATACCCCAAGGAAAAAAACAAAGAAAGAAAATCAAGAAGAACATGACTTGCAGTTACTGAGAGTAATTTTTTAGCTACAGTGAGATGGCAGTAAAACAGCAACACAATAAGGATTTTAAAAAATGAAATGTCTTATATATAGCACGCCATGACAAAGAGCAACAATATGTGCTGGGATGTCAGCTTTGAAGAAAAGAGATGAATTCTGCATTTGAGAGGAGAAGCAGGTATTTCATGGGACTGCCTGTGTGTATCATGATCAGATGAAGAGTTGAGCAATGTAAAGAGCTTGCTCCAAGCCAGATTTAAGAGGCTGGGGAAATGGCTCTTGTCTGGGGTTGTTAGAAATCACGTACTTGATTGCTCAACAATGCAGCTGTAATTAGAAGAGTAAAGACAACTCTATGGAACAAGAAAAAATGTAAGAGTTTTATTCTCCCCAATGGGATGGTGAAAACTGATGAAGCAAAACTTGCATTCCTTCTCATAGGGCATTCATATATGTTCTGTTACAGTGTGGGTTACAGAGACTTTTGAGGCATCCTCACAGACCCATCAGTGGTGACTCTCAAAAATGGTGATGGAAAGGGGAGAAAGGGTTTAATTTTGAATAAGAGAGTTGGAATCAGTCACATTCACAAGGAATATGAGGAACTCCTCTGATCAGACAACTCAGCATGGATCTGTAAGTATGAAAGACAATTGAAGGATTTTAAATGAGCTGCATTAGTGACAAACCATTTCTTTTCTACTTTTGCCTTTCTCTTTTTGAGCAGCATTAAAATTGCTTCAGATTTTGCTAAGTACAGAACAGGTCTGATTTGAGAGGCTATTAGAACCAATGAATTCCTAGCAGGAAAAGGCACAGTTTTAAAGAACTATCTTTGTGTTCAACCCTCAGAATTTATTAGACAATTGCTTTGGTTCCCAATTTAGATGTTTCTAGCTGTTCAGTAAGTAGAGACACATAAGATTCCTCCTTTCTACAGGGCACTTTTGATATTTTTTGGCAAGAAGACAAAGGATTGATAGGACAGCAGAAAAAAGCTGAAATTTTAGGCAGAAGCTTGGGAAAAAACAGCAGGGTAACCTTCTTCTCCTAGTTGGACAAATCTGGCCACAGCCTCAAGAGTATTTACTAAAGTTTCCAAGATGGAAAACAGGAAGCATAACTTTGTTCTTACCTTGTGTCCAGACACTCTTCTATTCCCATGCATTCTATAAGACTTTGATGTGGATTTTTTATATATAGCCTTTTGTAGGTAGTTGAACATAAGACAATACCAGGCTCTTCCAGGGTGAAGTAGAGTACATTGATTATCTATTAGCACTTTCTCTCTGCCCAATAGACATAACAAGGTTCTGGGCAGTGGCCAAGATGGAAAAGGGTCTTTCATCCAGCACTGGAAACCATGGGTTTTCCAGACAGATGAGAAGGCTGCTGAGCAGCTTTGGAAAGAGCAGGCTGCTGCTAGAAACTTTACATGTTTCCAAGAATGGATCCTAGAATCACAGAAGTACAATGCTGCAAAATACCACAGGGGATCAACTACACCCTCCTTTTAGTCACAGGTAGGATGACATTTGCCAAGACAATCTGAATGGGAGGATTATCTTCTTTCACAAATCTCCAGTGAAGGAAGACTTCTACTCTAGGCTGCCTGTACCACCTGTTTTAACATTTCTTTAATAAGAATTGTTTTTTTTTTCTAATACATAACTTTAATTCCCTTTACTCAATCTAATTATTTCTTGTCCTAAGACTAGTGAACATAATGAACAGCAAATTAATCTTTATTATGACTGTTTACATATTAGAAAACTGCCACCATGTCCTCCCTCATTTTCAAGCCTTCTAGACTAAACAAACTCACTTCCTCTGACCGTTCTCATCGGTCAAATTTCCCTACCCTCAGCTCCTTCTTCCTTCTATTCTTCTTAGTATATACTTCACATGGGGTAGTGTCCTGGGGTCTCAAGGTCACTTCACTTCCCTAGGTAAGGTTTGGACTACTTCTCCTGAGAGGAAGAGGAGACAATAACTTCCTACATTTTACAAATGAAAGTTCTGAAGCTGCACTCCACAAGTGTTCCTTATTTTCTGTTACACTGTTCATGTACAATAACTAAAAAGAAAATGTAGGTGGGTATTCCAAGGTGCTCCTTCACCTTGCTGGTGAATGTAAGGGTCTTGGTGAATTCTCCTCAAACTGAACTGTAACTGCATAGTATATATTGGTCAAATTAATTTTTTAATGACTAATCCTCAGTTTTGGTTGAGGAATAGAACTGTACTGTAAAGATATTTTTGCCTCCAGATAGGATCGTAAAATGACAGAGATAGACTTGCAGTACTTTGTCAAAGTCACTCTTGTACTACTTAGAAGCATAGAATTATTTAGGTTGGAAAAGATCTCCAAGATCATCAGATCCAATCTTTAAACAAATACCACCATGCCCATTGAACCACAATGCACAGTACCACATCAGCTTGGTTTTTTAACACTTCCTGAAAGGCTTACTCCACCACTTCCTAGAGAAGCCTGTTTCCATGCTTATTATTTTACTAACCTGTCCTATACACCACCATCATAAACATGCTGCCTGGATTTGCAGTGATTTTGATTTTTTACTGTTCTCTCCAGCAGTAAATTTAACAAAGAAAAATGCAATCTGTCTATCAATTAAGACAGGAATGACATGCAATATGGACTTTGATTTTCAGAAAGCTCATGTGTCAAAGAGTAATAAATGGTCACTGATCTTTCAGAGTAACTAAGTAACACCATAAAAAAAGAAAAAGGATTTCCACAAAGAAAAACCCATTAAAAGTTTGTAGTAGTTATGCAGCTCACCAGGCTAATTTTACAGGATTTTATTTTTGGTAAAGGTTTCTATATTGAAAAAATTCAGGCAATTATACTGTACCACAGAAGGCAAGTTCAAGATACAGCTACATAGAAAGATCCGCAAGGAATAATTTTTCCGAACATCATCAGGCAGTCTTATATTGGTTACATGGCTATCTCAGCAGGATATTTTGTGCATTTAGAATAAAAGCATTCCCTGTAAGTACAGGAATAATAACAGACATTTTTAAGGCAAACTGTTTACCAGAAACAGCCTATGAGAAAAGCACATAATAGACAAAACTGCCCCTCAGGCAGTTGCTGTGGATTGAAAGAGACTCAGAAGTTTTGGGTGGGTTACTTTTGTACTATTCTGTTCCTTTATTATCCAGGATGAAACTGAGAGATCCAAGACAAAATTTTGGACTTTTTGAGACCTCAAAGGACACCTTGTCTTCCCATTTAATGAAAGACTTTTTTGCCAAGTAATTTGTTAGAGACTATCATAAATATTCCAGAAGTTATTTTACCTATGGCCATGCTGTTACAGTTCAAGTTGGTTGTTCAGTTACTTGCTGTCAAAATCTAGCAAAATGACAACCCTGAAGTGGTTGTAGACACAGGAGCACAGGAAGAGAGAAGAAACTCTTTTTAAGTCTTCGTGTAAAAACATGAAGTGTATGGCATTCTGCCCTGGCATCTGTGTAGTGTCCATAGCTGTTAGTTTAATTTTGGACATTTTGGTTCAATGAATATGAAAAAGAGGGACGGAGGAAGAGAAGGAGGAAGGGAAGGAGGGAGAGAAGAGAAATATTCTAAGCAGACTATCTTGAAGTAGTAGGAAAGTATCGCAGAAATTCCAGGAAAACCTGTTCCAAAAGCAACATATTAAAATGCACAGGATGATGCCCACTTACTGCAGTCAATACTGGTTCTTGTCCTGAGCACGTAGATTTTACTTCATGTGTGACCTACAAAATTTCAAATAATGTGAACTAACTAACCCTAGCAACACTTTGATGAAGGGGGGTGTTTACCTGTTGTTCATAGTTAGCTGTTTCGAGAACATTCAGTAATTTTGAGTTTAGCTGTACAATATTAAAACCAGTAATAGTTTTGTCATTGCCATTAGTAATAAGAGAAAGGGAGAATGATTATTCCGTAATTCTGAACTTGGGCAAAGCCCGTGTGTAATAGGTACATTAAACAGGATGGAAGGAGGACGATCTGAAAGCTGTAAATTATTGAGTGCTATCTAATCCTGCACAATTGCTTTTTATTAGAAGCACTTCCTGGAAACTCAGGCATTTGTGACCTACTACATAAAGGCCTTCATTTAAAAGACATGAGAGTTGAGAGAGTAAAGATAAGGCATTCAAAGGAGGTTGTATAGTTTTGTCCTCTGTATGAGTTGCTCTGTGAAAGCAAAACTGATGCAATGTCATGAGCTGAGTCTTCATTTCAAAGTCAAAGACATTTCCCACATTTTTCTATGTTAGCCTTTTATGTGTCATCATGTTTCTCATAAATGTTATTTATTAGTAGACAAGTTGCCCCCTGATGTTCTCCTAAAGAGGCCAGCACACTCAGTAGGAGCCCAGTAAATTCAGCTGCTTTTTGCTAGAACCCCACATGTACATCATCACTGTTTTATCAGAAATTCACATTTGCATGTAGAATAGCAAAGGTGTGAACCTGAGTTTCAATGCTATGCTCAAATTTCCTTCCACACTCATTAAATTTGCACAAAGGAAGCACTGGTGTTCAGACTCAGACAATACTTCTTTAGCCACAGACATAATACAGTTACTAAGATTTAAGGTAATGGTCCTGAGAGACATTTCACACCAACTGATTTAAAATAGGGTATGAAGGGACTACTAGGTTTTCATGCATTTTTAAAATGCAGTTCTTAGCCTTTTCTCTACGAAGAAACACAATGAAAATATAAATTATTCCCCCAGGGAGAGATATAAACAAAGAAATTGGACTAGAGTATTAACTACAATGGTAACATTAAAAGATAATTAGTGTTTATAAATCAAGGGTGATGTTTCATGACTGGCTTTTCCCAGTCTGTGAGCAAACCTGTGCCAGAGCCATGGTCCTTCCATCAATACATTCTGTTGGGCTGTTCTGGGGCTGTTCAGCCTGGAGAAGAGGAAATTGTGTGGAGACCTGATAGCAACCTTCCAGTATCTGAAAGGGGCCGAGAGGGAAAGCTGAGAGGGGAACCTTCATTGGGATCTGTAGCGATAGGACAAGGAGTAAACTGAAAGAGGAGCAATTTAAGTTATAAATTAGGAAAAAAATTTTTACTGTGAGGGTGGTGATGCACTGGAACAGGTTGCCCAGGGAGGTTGTGGATGCCCCAACCCTACCAGTGTTAAAAGCCAGGTTGGATAAGGCCTGGAACAACCTGTTCTAGGGGAAGGTGTCCCTGCCCATGGTAAGGCGCTTGGGACTTGATCATCTTTAAGGTCCATTCCAACCCCTCAACATTCCATGATTCTGTGAAATCCCTTTGGGGCTGCTGATC
This sequence comes from Toxostoma redivivum, assembly GCA_013397375.1. Taxonomy (NCBI): domain Eukaryota; kingdom Metazoa; phylum Chordata; class Aves; order Passeriformes; family Mimidae; genus Toxostoma; species Toxostoma redivivum. The sequence continues at coordinate 138,202 of VXBI01014079.1, read as the reverse complement.
TTCTCCATGTATCATGATTTCGATGTGCTTATTCTGGATGTCTTTCAGAACATCAAGGTCATAAAGTCCAAAACATTGTGTTTGGCTTCCAAAGGATAACAGAGGGTTTCTGGGGTGTTTTTTTGTGGTTTTTTAAGGAAGTTTGGGTTTTTTCAGTTGGTTGGTTGGATTTGTAGCTCTGGTTTTGATTTTGGGTGTTGGTTTGTTTGTTTTTTTAAAAGAAACTTGTTAAAAAGAAGCTAGAAGATGCTGCTAAGAATGTGATTGGGACGACAGTGCAGAACTGAGTGCTGAAATCTTGCTATTGGTTTCTTATTTGTCATCTATTAGATAAACATTGAAAAAGGTTAAAGGGAAGCTGATATGATTAAATAGCAAAATTTGACTCTATTATAGACATGAGATATTCCTCCAAAAAGATGAAGTTGTATCAAGGCAAGGAACATACACTATAACATACACTGTTTTCTAGCAAAACGAATACAAAAACATAAGTAAGCCAAAAGAGAGCAAGAAGTAAAGGCTACAGGACTCAAAACCAAGACTAAATTATTCTAGCCCATCAGGAAAATGATGTCAAGATAGTCCAGAAGCTGAATGCCACAGCAGTGTGTTATGTACTGGTCTTCTTATTTTGAAAAGGGTATATTAAAACAGTGAAATGCAATAAAGAGGAGAATGGTGCAAAACATCTTCTACAAGAGAAGCAACTAAGTAGCAGTAGTAGCCCTCAGGCTCAAAAGAGACAACTTGAGTGAGATATGATAGATCTCTACAAAATCATGAGTGGTCTAAGGGAGGATTTAACTTTTTATTGTCTGCTCCCACATAAGAAGTAGCAGCCATCATACAAAGGCTCTAAGATCCAGGGTTAGAGTAAACAAAAGGGGATGGTTCTTCATCGAACAAAGATATGCAGCTGTTCTTGTCTGAGGAAAGAGTTCATACAGGCACAAAGACAGACTGGAGAAGTAGTAGGAGCAAGGATCCATTGAAGACTGTTGAACAAACAAACTGCATCAGCTCCCCAAAAGTTCTACTCACTCAATAAAAATTGGGCATGGCAGAAAACTTAAAGAAGGAAAAAACATACATTCTTGTCCTGTCATTATTTACCCTTTATCATCCATATATGGGCACTTAGGGAGAAGGAAGACCAGGTAAAAGGGACATTTTCTCTCAACTAGTAAAGACATTCCTGCGGCTGCTCCTGCATGCCATGCTTGTAGAGTCAGATGTAAGTACTCCAGACAGACAAAGAATTTTTTCTTTTTAATTATTTATTTTACTACACTAGGTAAAGTGTCTCTTCTTGGATTTGTAAGATACAGAGATCTGATTATCTTTTTTCTTGTGATTCTTGAAAAATGAGTTGATCCTTCTTCCATTTTTCAAGCAGGTCACGGGGTCATGGGATCTTGGACAAATACTGGTCCCTAGTTCTTCCTAAGTATTTTCCTCATGATTTCTTGTCAGGCTTTAGGAGGGATTGGAGTGGGGGGTGGGTGTGGTTCATTGTTTTTGGATTTCTCAGGAGAGAAATTTTCCGTTTCCAAATTTTCCACTTCTAATTGACAAATGATATTTCACCCAGTATCTTTATTACACAAAAGCCAGTCTAGTGCTGTTGGTTTCCTAGCAGTTAAGCCCTAAAGATCCTAACAGCATAGTTCAAGAGGTGTACTTGTTTGAACAAGTTCCTCCTCTGAATGAGGGTTTGAGTGTGTGCACACATGGCTGCATAGCTCCTCAGGAGAATATACACTTCGGCTCTTGCAGTAGCAGTTGGTTTATGCAAAACCATCTGTACAAAATGTCAAGGTTGTAGACTGTGAGATAGCTCTCTGCCATTATATATTTTTAAAGTAATTTATACTCAGAATTCTGTGTATTAAAGGCATTTTTTTTCACAGTTGTCTGAACAGAAAATACCAGCTACTCAAATAGTGGCAGTCAGGACATGTGTTTTTTAGGCTAGATTTGTCAACAGCTCATAAAATCTAATTCCTAAGCCTGATGAACTATGCCATGGAAAAGCACCAATGAGTTAACTTTGTACACATGTGTAGGCAGAGTACTGTCAATATACTTTAGGGAACACTGCAGGTAGGTCATGAAGAATGCAACAAGACTATAGTGGCAAACAAATGGAAAGCGCTTTTAAAAAAAATGAAAAGGATTCCAACTTCACATCGTGGTTCAGGTGTTTTTCTTTCCTTTGCTCAGGTGTGTGTACATGTATGCTTATTTCAGCACTGCTGGAAAAATTATTTTTGAAAACAGAATACTGTAAGTCATAGACAAACAAAAGATGATGCATTTTCCAGGAAAAAGGGGAAATGTGTAGAGTATTAAATGCCTTTCCTTCTCTAGTGCTAAACTCCTCCACCTTGCTAAGAATGTCAGAGTTTTGCCACAGAGGCAATGACGGTATAAACTAGGTAGAGTCAGTAAAAGTTATGCATGCAGTTAGTTGACATTAGCAAGAGGTGATGCTAAATATATGTGCAAATAATGTGCATAAGATTAAACAGACATCTGGTAGAGAGAAATTTTTTACTTAAATCCAGTACTGACACAGACACTAAGATTGCTGTCTTCAGAGCTATAAAAATGCACTCATATGGTTATACTGAGCATGTGGTTGCTCAAGGAAGATGTTTCTCAAAGACTGCTAGGAAAGGGAAAACACAACCAGGACTGCTTTCGTATTTCCATGTTTAGTGGTTTACAGCAGGAATTCAGGGCCTGTGATCTATTATAGTGGGAGGGAGTATGTAAGTTATGGCATCATCTGGTTTAAAGGCCCATAGCTGTTGTTCTTTTCCATCTAGGATCAGACAAAGCGGCATGAGGCTCCACATAATTAAGAGCAACTATCCCACAGTGGCAAGGAAAGCAGAAAAGATTTCATTGGGAAGGAGGGCTTTAAAGACATGATTGTAAACAGAAGAAGCAAATCAGAGAATGTTTAACAGCACTCTGACCTTCCCTGGATTAAACGCTATCAATCAAATTTAAATTTAGCTCCTGCATGGTCCCACATGAAAAGAAGGCAGTAGGGGCAAGGAAAGCTTAACGCCTGAGAATATTTGTATTGCATGGCAAGGAAAACAAGCCTAAAGTCAACAAAGAGCAGCCTGTAAAAACAAATAGTCCTGATGAGAACAGCACTGCCACCCGAAAGCTCATTAGCAGCCAGAAACAGAAGAATTGTCTCTCTGCTCTTTCTTTGCTGACTGCCCCCAGCCCAGTGCTACCACAGCGTTTCTGACTCAGCTGCTGCCTCCCTCCTGGTGTAACCCCTGAGCACTTGCCAGCGCCCACACAATGCATGCCCTCAGCATGAAGAGTGTTTCCCCAGGGTGGGCTGGTCTATGGTGGGAGGCAGAAGTAGAAAAAGAGCAGGAAATATCTGAGGGTTTTTTCAAATAATAGTAATGTATATATACACATATAGTAATTGTCTTTATCTGTTCTAAGATAAACCAGCAGAAGGAAATTTTTGGGTGTAAAATGATGAGAAGAAACACTGCCATGCCCACCAGCAAGCACATGGGATTTCAGAAATCATGTGAATTCCAAACCCAACGTCCCATCTGTCATCACCTATTCAATGCTGGTGGAGTCACAGCTGTAGGGCAATGAGACACTCCATTTCCTCCTGGTGCATGGGAAAACACAACCATGCATTTGGACAGAGCTGAGATGTCTGGTGATCAGTAAGGAATACCAAATACATTTTCTAGCCTTGAGAACCAAGATGTAATTTTAACAAACTTGCATTTAAGGTACCTGAAAAAAAGCAGTTCAAGATATTTTGTGCTTGTAGGTTTTACACTGGTCCCAAGTTCTGTAGATTAATTTAATCTAAAATTAGATTAAGTTAATATGTGGCAGAGTTTAAGGTCTCCAAGGAGACAAAGTTATATCTGAAAGTGTTATAATGTTCAACATTGCAGTTTTATTTGCAAGTGCCATTTTTTTCCTTTTCTCTTTTCTGTTCAGATCACCAAAATGCAGATAAATGGACAGAAAGGAAGAAAAAAAAAAAAAAACGCATCAGGGAAGTTCCTCGAATGTAGCAAGTTGAAAGAGAATAGCTGTTATGCATAGAAATATTAATACTTTCCTGCATCACTGGAGCACCTTTCAGCTTCCCCATCCTGCTACACTGTTTGACTCCTTTCCTCTTCCAAACCTGCAGATGCAAATCAAGCAGCCAACACCTGGTCACTGCCCTGGTGCCCTGACTACTGGTACATATTTGTGTACCTAAATATATGACCACAAACAGTCTGTTTATGAGTTTTATGGGTTTGTCTGTTTGTCTTCCTGTTGTTTGTGTATTTGTCTATATATTTGTGGAAACTGAGGCTAGTAGATGCATTGCCTGCACCAAATGCATTGCCATGGTCACTATCTATTGCCCCATGATGGAAACCACTGGATTGTGTATAACTTGGAATATGTGGGAGATCAAGACCCTGTGCAGTAGGAGGGTTCAGACATGTTGCTTGCAAAATCAGTGGCAAAGTTTCAGTCAATTCAACAGAAAAGTGCTTGCTCCAAGGCTGACTCTTCAGCATCTTTCATTGCATTTAAAGCAGTTGTATTTGTATAACAGAGTAATACACAGCAGTACACAGCTTTGAGTTTGCTTCATTTTCTGCATCATTTTTTGTCCATGTACATGCATGCAAAGTAGAAAGGGTATCCATTAAAGCAGATGACCCATACATCATATACATGAATTTAGAAATCAGTTTTAACACTCAATTTAAGAAAAAGCAGCTCGGAGTAGAAGCTAACCTCTTGGAAAACACATTTAAAATGAAATAAGTAAGAACGTACATCAATGTTCAATATGAAGTTTTCATTTTTTAGAAGTCATTGAGCTACAGCAGTAAAATTACAACTATGTAGGTAAAGTATCTAGTTTTTCTGACAAAAATAAGAATGCCTGATTTTCAAGAATTTTTAATTATAGGCATAAATCTCTCACTTCAGATCTTTGATTTCATTAATCTGTAATCTCAAACTGGATTTTCTTAAGAGTAACTTTACCCTATAGATTCTGCAGTTAAACAATTTTCTTCCTCATTCTTTTCATGTTCTTTTGGGTTTTTGGTATTGCCCTTATTTGCAATGGGAACTGTAGCAGGATTGCATTTTCTTTTGCAAACTGAATGGGGAAATTCAAAGCAGGCACGGGTACCTATTGTACTCCTTATATTGAGATGACTTTTAATATATAAGAAAGAAAAAACCTAAATCAACTATATTAATTAATTTGTTCATAAAACAACCTGCCTCACAATATTTGCATACTTTTGCTTCAGCTATAGAACAACACTTCTATGAAAATTAATTTGAGGCTCTTTCCCTGGAAAATGTTCAGACAATAAACATAAAATATGAAACTAACAGGGAAGAAAGGTTGAAATTTCCCCATTTTGCTGTGAAGAATGTAGGAAAATCATGGACAATTTTAGACTGACATACTATTTTCCAGAGGTATTTAAAATAAAGTCCCCTTTGAATCCTGTGAGAAACACCCTTGTCCTTATATGTTTAGTGGAAAGAATGCCATCAAAAGTCTTTGAAAAGTCACATAAGTGGTAAAATGTCCATAGGTAAAAAAATTGGGTGAGTCCATATCCTCCTTTCCAGCTCTGCAGCATGACAGGTATTTACCTTCAGAAAAGTTCTCTTCTGACTTGGTAAATATGAGCATGAGGAGGAAAGAAAAAGCTTTCATCTACAGGTTGAGTTTACGTCAGATTCTGCATGTGTTCATCCTTGATTGCTCAATAGAGGCTGTGAGCAAATGTGCTGGTGGCAAAAAAGGTGAAAAATGCAGAAAAGCATCTCCATTTTTTCAGGGTTGTGACCAAGCTCTGACTGTCCTGGACTGGTAGCAGGTACTATAAAATAAGGTGTGGAACCACAGGAAGCATCCTCTGCATCTCTGATTGCATGACTTTGCAGGGTGCCCCTAAGACAGCTTTACTTGCCTCTCTGCCTGAAGACCTGAATGGGAACAGAGAGAAAAAAAGAGCAGAAAACTCAGAAAACTGATGGCAGGCATTCAGGATCTCACACTGTTTTACTGATGTTAACCAGTCTTCAGACAGGCCTGCCAATGGAAGCGTTTGAAGATCTGTTTGGGTGGAGGTATGCCTCCATGGGGTGCCTGAGACCAGCTGCAGGAGCTGAGCTGGTGGCTCTTGACCTCCCTCTCCACCCTTCTCCCAAGGGCCTGACCAAGGCTGCCTGGCTGCCCTCAGGAGCTGGGTGGCTTTGGGAGCTTTTCTTGTACTAAACCCTTGCCACAGGTCAGTTGCTTCCCCCAGTTGTATTTCCTCTAAAAATACTAATGTCTTATGGCTTCTGTAGTCACATAACTTCATGTCTCCCTTACTCCTTCCCCAGAGGAATGAAGAATGTTGAGCTGCTGGCAGCTAAATTGTATTTAAAGACATTTTTATTTTCTGAATCATATTCAGTGTGATGCTTGTTTTAATTATATTTTATGCCAAGTGCTGTAAGATGCATGCATGAAAGCCTGTCCATAAATAAACATGTCTTTAAAAGTCCTTATTTATTTTCCTTGAGTCAATTCCTGCCCCTTTGCCGAGGTGCACACAAGCTGGGGTATATGGTTTCCAAAGCCCAGCCACGAAACCCAGACACCATACAATGCCAAGCAGCCTCTTTACATGACTTCTGTGTGGGCTCACCCGTGCTGTGGCACCAGGGGGATGCCCGCCTCCCTGTTGGACACTCCAGGGGCCCTAAATGGCTATGCCTGCCTGGGACAATCAGCTACTGTGCCTTCTAGGGAGACAGGCACTCTCCAAAAGCCTCTCTTAGGGCAGCTGTGGGGTGAAAGACAAAAAACTTGCCAGGCAAGCTGTCACAAGCTGCTGAGCCCTAAGCACAAGTCCCAGTGGAGGTGCTGTGACCTGGCCGTGCCCCTTCTCAGGGCTCAGAGCCCCTCAGGGCACCTGTAGGATGAGGGAATGTCACCTGCCACTGGCAAAGGGTTGGCTCAGCAGCGGGGGATCAAACAGTGATGGCAGGCGTGGGCCTGCCCATCAAAGGGCCCTTTAGAGGCCGATAAAGAAGGGATTCACGTTCTGTACTGTTCTGTGCTGGGTGCTGTGGATGAGGCAAGGCTGAGAACAGGCCTGTGAGCAGTGTGGGCTGGAGGGCGGCCAGGGGAGGCTGGGCTCTCCTGCCGGCTTTCACAGGACCTCTCGCTGCCACCAGCCGCCCGCACGCGGCCTCCAGCACTGTCCTGCTTCCCGGCCATGGCAGCCCTCCCCGGCCTGGCCACGGCAGCCCTTCCCTGCCCCACCATGGCACCCTTTCCCCTGCCCGGCCATGGCAGCGCTCCCCTCCCCTGCCTCACCACGGCAGCCCTCCCCTGTCCGGCCATGGCAGCGATACCCTGCCCCCCACCCCAGCACCGAGCCCTTCCTGATTCAGCTCTGCCAAACCAGCTGTCTCTTAACCGGGGAAAATAATCTGTGATCAACGACAGGAAACTGGATCCGCACATGCAGGTGAGATGGGAAACTCATGTTTTGTGGCAATCCCCCTCAAAATGCTTCACCTCCCTCTCCCACCTCCAAGCCATGAGAAATGAAAATAAAAGGAATGGAATAAAAGCAGGTGCACCTAATTTTTTTTCCCTAACCTTTGTGTGGGGGAAAAAAAAGGAAAAGAAATGAAAGCATCTAACCACATTTTTTTTTTCTGGCATCAGCATGCTCCCCTGCTCCCATTCCCATGACAGCTCCTGTGCCCTCACACGTGAGACTGTCCAAATACCTAGGGGTTTATGGAGAGGTGTCCCATATGGAAAGCCACTGGCAAAGACCAAGGAGGATAGGACAGCAACCCTTCATGGCTGCAAGTCCCAGCCATTGTGTGCCTCCTGCTCCTGCCCCTCGCACATCTGTGTTTCGACACCCCTGTGATCCCTCACACTGCTGCTGTAGCCCGTGCTGCCTGGAAATGTTTTGAGTGACTGAATGTGTTGCTTAGAAGAGGAAAATGGCCTTTGATATGTTTCTCGAAAAGAGGTAATTAAAGAAAAGCAGCCCACAACCCTTCTGAACTGGCTGTCTGTCTGGAAAGCAGCTCCCAGTCTGCCCTGCACAGAGTGCTGGCTAACTGCTGGGAATGAGTGGAACCATCTGGTTCTGCTGCCCTCCATCCCCACTGCCCTCGGGGGGTGTTTAACAGGGATGTGTTTGCTACACCATCACCGTTGCCTTAGCAACACAACCAAAGTGTTTGTCAACATGCGAGCAACATGAATGATGGCTCCTTGTCCGAGTCTGGGTTGCATGTGTGGTTCTTCTTCACAAAAGTCAGTTTCACCACTTGCCTCACAAAAGAGCCTGAGCGGGAAACTGGGAGCTGGGAGGGAAACTTTCCTGGTAGTCAAAAGCATATTTTTCTTCTAATTGTGTAGGAACTGCCTTGGCGATTTGGAATTAGTGGCGTCTTAACTAATAAATAGTTCCAGTCTAAAGCTGATGAGAAATAGCTACATTTTAACAAGTGTCTGCTATTTTAAAGCAGTAACAGATCTTCTGCAGAAGTGCTGGGAGCCCGCTATGACCTGCCACTGGACTGCATCAGCCTTCTGAAGGCCTTTCTATTTCCTTCAACCTTTACTGAGTTATGTCTAAGGAAACTGCTTATAGCTCCCTATTGTACTGCTGTCAGTAGGTTTAAATGGAAATCTATCCACCGAAATCCTTTTTCTCATCAGCCATTTTTTCCCAGATCAGATGTCAATACAATCTTTATTGGGAAGGAGCAGGGTCGTGCCTGAACAGTGTTGTGTTTTTTTAATGAACAACGCCACTTACTTTTCCTGCCCTCACGTTCTCAGGAAAGAAAAAAATTGAACTCCTTAGTGCTATCCCTTATGACACTTTCCTCTTCTTCTCTCTTTTTCCTGCTCTGGTTCATGTCAAAGTGCATGTTTTTCCCATGACCAATTCTTCTTGATGCACATCTCTGTCAACTAACAGTGCAGTTGCTCTCCATAAAAGAGATTGCAGAAAAACTGTTCACCAAAAGTGTACAAATGCATGAAACCTTTCCATTACCTGAAAGAAAAATGGCTCAATGGATGAACTTGCAAAAATTCATTCCTTCTGCAAAGCATATACCAGTCCTTCCTTATTCAGTGAACAAATCTAAAGTCAACAGATCTAGAGGAAGAAAACAGAAGTTGTGAGAAAACTGATCAACTAAATGGAAAGATAAAATCCTAAAAGTGTTTTTTTTTTTACTTTAGACCTGATCCAGGTAGCTCCTAAACTTACGGAAACTATATCCTAAAAAAAAGGCAGCCAAATTCCAATTCATATCTAAGAGTGATCAAGATCTAGACAAGTGTCTTTCCTTCATTTAGATCCTCAGAGATGCTCAATTGAAAAGTTTTCTTGGAACAGTCGCAAATATCTGCTATGAACAAACTACTTTAAGAAAGCATCACTGATTTTTAGGGTTTGCTTGCTTTGGTTTGGTTTGTATCAATCCCTTTAAATAATAACTTCACAATTAGATTATGCAGCTAGACAGCAGAGAACCTGAGCTTGGCTTTTTCATTTCAAATCCCCACATCCTATGAGGCTGTTCTGACTGCCAGACTATACCTCAGTCTTAAAGGGGCTCTCTCTGCCTTATATGTTCATGTTGGATTCAGAAGGCAGGACAAAAGCAAAGAGCAATTGGGGAATAGCTGCTGGTTGCTGCTTCAAAAATTGTATTTTATGGAATGGATCTTCCAAGGCAGACCCTCTCTCCTCTAGTTGTAGTTGCTGGCAAAGTTAGCATGCTAACTTTAGGTTGATCCTTTCTTTGGGTGCCACAGGGTGGAGAATCCAAGATGCTACTCAAAAGTGTCCAAAGCTAATGCTGAATATGTGCAGTACAGGGAGTCTGAGGGGCCACACAGGGATTCTGAAATTCCTCTGTGTTGTAGAAAATATAGGCATTGTGAGGCTCAGGTCTTTATGTACATAAGGACAGCACTCAGTTATAATAACCTAACCCCAAGGGCAGTTTCATATCTCCTGTGATATGCTGGGGTGACCCACCAGCATTGCCTGGCATAATCTGTGGTTTTATTACTCAACCATAGAACCTCCTTCCCCCACCTTCCAGACTGATACAGCCCTGTGACTCCCACTGAAGTCACCAAGAGACAGGAATTTTGTGCATAAACACCTCCTTTCCTGCAAAGACCCCCGAGTCTCTGTGGGTCCTCTAAACACTCCTCCAGAAGTTCCTTGCGTCCCTGTAATTTACACTGTAAACTCTCTACAGTGGAGCAGAGAGCTGAGCTGAATGCAAAGGGAGAGACGTCTGAAGAAGAGACTGTCAGTAGCATTTCTCAGTCATCAGACTGCAACATGAGATGTTCCCCATACACTAACATCTGTATACATGAAACAGAAAGAGTTGCAGCTGCAGAGGGAGGCATGTTTTATGTGGTGTACTTCTGTTTGGAGTATGCTGTTCTGCATGACTTCAGTGCATTGTCACAAGTAAACGATGTTCTTGTGTTTGTATTAAAATGCTAATTCTTCTTTTTTAAGTTTTAAGCCACAGTTTTAAAGATATATGACAAAGACCTTGCCCCCTGCAGATGTGTATCAATCTACAAAAGATGTAATATGACTTGCAATGCCAGTAGGGCTGGTGTAGATTCTTTGATGCTTAAGCATGGGAATTTATGAAGCGTATTTAGTGTTCTCCCATGTGGTCTGGTCGAAATAATGTCAAAAGAAGGATTGAAAATGGGATTTCAGTAAACACGAGCACAAAAGGAGAGTCAGATTTTTAGGACCACTAAATTATATAAACACATCTCAAAAACAGGGATCTGCTACAGTCAGAAAATACTGTAAAAGTGTTGAGGGGAACTGTTGAAGGAAGGAAGAGCTGTGTATAATGAAGTGATGAGACTGACATGGGAGGAAACAAGAAGAGTAACACAAAGTCTTTTGGTGCATCCAATTTATTTAGACTGAAAAATAAAGTGCTGTCAAGAGCACAGTTTCAAAAATGTTTGACCCTTCATGTGAGTGGGCAATCTAGAGGTGATAGAGCAACTTGAATTTTTCCATCATTATCTTTTAATTAAAAAATAGAATGATAAGTACATAGTTGCACATAAAAAGTGTATTATCCTAAAAATGTGAACACTTTGTAAAACATAAATAAGGTAAAAACCACAGGCATTGTTACAGTTGGGACAAAAATATTTGCTAATCAATACTTGAATACTTTTAGGACAAAAGTTCCATTTCAGAGAAAGAATATTTTCTTTAAATTTTAAAGTTTTAAAACTTGGTGAATATACTGCAAAACTGCCACAAGATTTTATTATATCTTGTATAAAAATCTACGCTATGTAGAAGCAGGTGACAATATTGAAAATGCCATCATGTTCTATTTATCAGTCTTGCTTTTAGTGGTATTTGTCAGTGGTGTATGTAAACTGAGTACATCTGCATTTCTTGCTTTGTCCAAATGTTTTTCCACAGGCAAGATGCGAGTAAAAACCATACTTTTGGATGAGTTGGCATGTGCTTTAGGAGCTTTGCTTCTGTGAGTTAAGCATTGTAAGAGAAGAACCATGAGGAAGAAATGATTAAAGGTAATATAATTTTGTTCTCTGCGTGTAAAGGATGACTAGGCCTGACACTAGCCATGACTCACCATGAGAAAGATAAAGAAGCACCTTGCACACTCTCTCAAGGGACAGACAAGGAGAAGTAAAGCCTTAACTAGGAATGGAAATGCTGCTAGAGATATGAGTCAAACTAAGAACAAGATGTTGACAGTATGTGATCAAGAAGTGAATATGAGTACTCATGAACAACAACTGAAGATACCTCTTCGATCAGAGAAGTACCTCTGCTATTTCCATACTTTTATATTTTTTTTGGCCTGGATTTTCAGCTTCTCTGTGTATTTTATTTTTCTGAACTAAACTATTTTCCCAGTAAAATGCTCCATCACTGAGACACCAATTCTACTCTCTGTGTGTCGGTTTTGAACTTCTGAAACTACAAATTATTTAAAAATATAATCAAAAATCCTTGTCTTAAAATCCTTATCTAAATTTCTGATATTTTTTCTGAAATGTTACCAGGTTCCATCTCTGTAAAAATCCTTCTTGGTCACACCATAGTTACCATAGTTATTTCCTGCATCAGCTACTGTAACTCTCATTTTAATGGACTCCTGAAGCCACACTCACTGAACTTCAAAGTGCCAAGAAAACTGCAGTCAGACCACACAGTGTTTGCTAAGAAGCTTCATCTCTCTTAACTTCATTCACTTACTATCTCTCTGCCCACGGAATTCAAATCGACTGCTAGTTTTTTAATTCACTTTTGCCTCACTCTGTATTCAGCCCTTGGCCTAAGCACAATTCAGTTCTCCTCTTCCAAATTTTGCCTTTATTATCATTCAGACAGATCAATTTCCATGAAATACCTACAAGCTAAAGTTACGAAAGTGGAACTTTTCAAGAGTTTTCTGTGAATTTTCCCAGCTGAAGAGGCAGAAGTTAGCTTTTTGCCTTTGAAGAAAGACTTCCATTTTGAAAAGGGGGCTACCAAAACACCCTACCTTTTTAAATTTTTTTCTGAATTTTCTGTAAGTCCCAGGAGTAGAAAAAAATCAGATAAACATATCTGTTTGAACTCAAGCACTCCTATGCCTATGTCTTTCCCTTTCTTTTTTACTGGGCCCTTACCTTGTAGAAGCATAGGAATCAGGTCTTATTTTCATCTTACTTTTATTTCTTCCTTTTATTTTAACACTTCCAAGCTTCCTAGACATTAGTATGCCTAGTTTAGGGTTGTCCTCAAAAATGCTGTCCACTTTTTATGCTTCCAGGAGAAAGTCCTATCTTAACAAAATTGTATTTCTCTTTTCCAGGTGGTAGTAAACCTGTATACAATAAAATTTACCTTTTGTTTTTCCATATGCTGTCTTAACTCTCATTTGTACCACACCTATTCACTATTTTAGCTTCTAATCCATGGCATAATGAAGGCTGCTGTAATCAATAAAATCATATTCTTTTAAACTAGTAAGCATCTATAATCAAGAGATTGATTTCTGGGTGAACCACTTAACAGTGGACTCTTTTGTCTGCTAATGTTCATGAAATTATAGCGCTAAATTCTTATGCTTGGTTTCATAGCTCCAGCACACCAACCATATGCGGTTGGAAAACTTTAAAATTAAACATCAGAAGAGTAAGGGAAAAAAAGTTTCCTTTTGCCTCTCAAGAAAATGCATTGTTTAATTCATTCAAATACAAATGGAATGCACATACTAAGCCACTAGGATGTGCTTAATTTCTTAAAGATGTTTTTTCATATGATGAAGTATCATCTGATCCAATAAACCAACTCTAGCCTGGGTTTGTAGGTTCACAAAACATAAGCATTGCCCAACAAACTTCCCACTTCCTTTTCTTTTGGTTTTCTGTATGAAAGAATCCCTTTCAGAGGAAATGTTAGAATATATTTTCAGATATCCAAACAATATAAGACCAGACCACAGAATTAAAGTATTTTCTTTGTCTTAAGATAGCTTTCTTTCCTAAATATGAATAAACGTTTGGATCAGATCAATGGTTTCCTTTGAATTATAGTAAAAGATAATTAAGTGGTTAAGCATACAGTTTACTGGTATTATTTTAAGGGAAAAACATTTTCATGTGATAACTCTTTAAGTTTTATATTGATTAAAACATTCTAAAAATTACTGCTTATAAGGAAGGTCACAATGTGCTTGGAGTTTTATGTAAAATGTCAAGTGAACTAATAAAATATCCTTTTATGTAAGCAGTGCAAATGCTGCAATTTAAAAGAAACCCTAAAAATACACATTATCTTAAATTTTATGTAGAAAACAGAAAATCATTCAAGTGGCAAGAAGAAAATGTTAAAATACACTTGTCACTACTCTCTCCTGGATGGTTCTACTCTCTTACAGCTTCAGTCAGGGATAGCTGTGATTTGAAACAATAACATGTACATACTAATGTACTAGGACTGGAAAAACAGTGCTCTCATAATAACCTGGGCAAGTTAAATTCTTTGCTCCTTCCATTGTCATGCAGCTCTTGTGTTATCGGCCATGGAAGTAATGAATGCTCAAATGCTTCTCACCACTTGTGTAGCTTTTTTTTTTATTGGACAAAGATGCATCCCTTAGGAAAATGCCTAGGATGTTTGAGGACACCAGAGGGATCCCAAAATTATAGAATTTTTCATTTATTAAAAAAAAACCTTGTTTAATATAATTCACTCTCAAAATACAGGCCCTAATTTCTAATATCATCACACTTGTGTTTCTATGAGTTTGTGCCTGATTCAAGCAGATAACAAGGAGGCAAGTGAGTCCCCAGAATCACTGCTTGAGGTCTAAGTCAAGAGCAAGTCACCTCAGTTCCTCAGGAAAACATGGTAAAAGCTGGCACCAGTGTGCATGGGTTTCTGGCAGAAGTTTCCATATGAGTGAGAGGTGCTTACTCCAGCACGGCTGACTGGGTCACATGCTGTTGGTTTTCTCTGTTCATGAGGACCAAATGTTGCTTTAAAAGTGGCAGAAGAATGAACAGCATTTAAAATAAGCCAATTTAAAGCCTGGGCTTTTGCTGAGCTTTTATAATCTGCTATTTACTGAAAATATCTCTGTGTGTGAGATCTTTTCCCCTAAGAACATATGTCCTTCCTGCTTGTTCAGACTCTGATCCTAATCTCAATTGTTTGATGTCATAATCTGTAGTATGGGAATGCAGAGAAATGCCTTAAAAAAAGCCCCTGTGCTAATTGAGAGAAGGTGCCTTCCGGGGGTTTTCTGTGTGCAATAGTTTCAGGAATTATTGGAAGAAAGCATATTAATCAATTTTGCAGATTATTTGCAGTGGGAAAAGATCACAAACCACTTAAAGGCTGGGGATAATACAGAACACAGTTTTCATAAAACAAAGAAAAAATCTAACATCACTTGGAGCATACTGGACATTCAGATAACTTCCCACAGCTACTCAGCAAACATTTTTGAAAACATTTTGAAACCAATACACATGACAGAATGAATCAATGGCAATGTAATACATTCATACCTTAGTCATTGGAAACACCAGGAAGAAACAGAAGTATTTTCAGTATCCAGTCTCATTCTCCTAAACTCCAGAAAGGATAATATTAGTCTTTAGCAAAATTAATCCTCTGGTATCGTGTTGTTATTCTAGTAGACAGGATGCAATAATAGCCATCTGATATCCTGTTCAAATACATTGTATTGTAAGTGCCATTTTCTTTATGCTGATGGTAACAATGAACATCTGTAGTTTTTTTAATATCAACCCCCATAGCAAGATTTCTTCTTCACCCTCAGAGAAGATGATTTTTTCTAATGAAATCAAACCAGTTTTTCCTTATATTCACTGGCAATTCCTGTGTGACTGAAGAAATGCAATTTTCCTGGGTATGTTGCAAAGATCAGTAATTAGAGGCTGCCAGCAAGTTACATCAAACATGGATGGATTTTCATCAACATGCAAATATGAAATACACTTCCTAATTTTGCCTGTAACCCATGAATTGCTTTAGATAGTATTAGCACCATCTTGTCAGGATGCCTAGAGTTGTAAGAGTCTAGGCTTAAGTAAGCACAACAACAAGATTGGTAAAACATACTTTAAGAAAACATCTTAGAGCTCCAGACAAATCCATCTGAATATTTTCACATTGCCTTTGATTTACAAAATGTGTAATTTTTAGTTTAACTTTTTCTGACTTTTTATTATTTGTTTGCCATTATCTAATTATCTTTTTTTTTTTATCTGATAGCTCACATTTCAGAAAGTCAAAAAGCGCAGCCCCTGTAATTGCTGTGATTTGACTGTGGAAAACAGAAAATGTGCATTACAGAGTATGCTTTACACAGGTCTTTTGACTAGTCGTCTTATCATCTGGGGCAATGAACAGAACAATGAGACTCAAGTGCTCTCATCCTATTATGGGGTCCCTAGTCAAGATATTTTACATTTTTGCTTTACTGTCCTGATTTGCAAAAAGAGAATTAAAAACCTATTTTCCTTAAAGAGATATTGTACAGGAGTTAATTTATAATGTCTGTACGCTGCTTTGAACAACTAAAGAGCAATATGTGAATGGTAAGTGCTGCTTTCTCCTTTGTTTTTTAGTCTATGTCTCATGCTCAGCTTTTACCTCTCTTCTCTAAACTCTTCTTACATTATTTTATTTTTCTGCTATTGGTAAATCCAAAGTCAGCTTCTTGAGTCAGTCTTATTTAACCTGGAAAATTTCTTCTATGGGACCATGTTCCATTTTCTTTTCTATTCCTTGTGTTACACTGTCTGTTCTTTGTTAATTTTATATGTCTTCATGCTATTAAAAGTCACATGAAACCTTTGCCTTATAATACTTATTTCTTTTTATCCAGATTTCTTCTCTATTCTTTAAATAATTCATTCTTATTTCATTCATTTATTTTTATTTCTTTCATTTATTCTTATTTCTTTTCTGACTATTCATATGCCTGAGTATTCTGAATATACAGTATGTGACACCATTCAAAAAAATAAAGTCAGTTCTAGCTTATGCATTTACAAGACCCAGAGAATTTTGCATTCCTAGTGTTTAAGATGATTTTCTCATAACTTAATTATGGTAAACAAGAAGGAGCAGACAAATGAAGAACGACAGAATGTTTTGTTTTCTAATGAATTTCACACAGACGTAGCAGTTTCTCTCGTGCTGGCTTTAAACAAGGAGCACGCAAGTGGTATGAACAACACTGTCAGCAGCAACCTCATTTGCTTAACCTCAGTGCTTTAAAAAAAAGAGATGAAGTTTTTTGGAATGCAAATATTATTGTGAAATGAGGGGGGGGAAAAGAGGAAAGGAAAAAATATAGGTTACACATGGCTGCTTTTAATGGAAATAGTATGATGTCGTTTCTCCCTTTCTTCATGGTTTGAAGTCAGCATTCCCCAGAGAGAAAAATTCTGAAGTTGTAATGAAAAGGGATCATTTCAGAACACATAACAGGCAGTTCCCTCTTCTTTTATGTTCTATGGAGAGAGAATGTTTCCATTGTATGTGGCTTTTTGATATATGACTTTGAAAAGAATACTCAATCCTTCCATGAAAAGGTTGAATATTCTTCTTTGCTTAGTTCTCATTCCTGAATTACATTGAAATCCCACTCCCTGGTTATTCATAACTTGCTAAAGTTTCCCTGTGAGGCTTAAAATTGTAGCAGCCTAGTCTAGTGAAGACATTTCAAAAAAGAAATACCAAGCTAAAATAAATAATGCATTTCAAAATAAACAATATCTGAGATATAGCAGAGGGACAATCAACACTATTCTTCCCTTTTTCTTTCACTCATGGTGACTACAGAAAAATTTATGCCAGTAAAAAGTTTTGCTTACATTAAACTGTGAGGCCATTTGTTGGCGCAATGCATTTCAAGCTCAAAAAGTACTGGAAGGCTGAACTTGAGACATTCACATTATGTAATAATTGCTCCACTTAACAATTAAATTTTAAGCAGCTCTGTTACTAGATTACTCTTTTGAAGCCTGGCTTGAAAACCAATCTGATAGTCCTATAATAGTGTCTAAAAGAAAACTGGAGCTTCAAGAAATCTGTGTTGTACATTTTTCACTGTCGTTCTTCCTGAGCTGCCAGGGCAGTTAGATGTTCCATAGTATGAAGAATTTCTAAGGACAGTTGGATTAAAAATAGATTTCAAACAACAAAAGGTGTTGAGAGCAGAGTGGAAGTAGGGCAATACAATAACATCTGTAAATATCAGCTGAAAATTTTAATCCTCTTTTAATTAGACTTCTTAGAAATATTTTCACATGTTAAAACTTGAAGTAAGGAGTCAGCTGTGGTGCTGCTGCACAATTTCCAGCTGAGTGATTAGATGTTTGCTTTGCAAGTGTTCTACTAACCTGAGGAGTATTCTGTTTATCTTCCCTGACATTAGACTAACAAAAATGTTATTAACCTAAATATGTACCTGTATATCCTTTGCAGAAAGGGCTTGCCAGTTATTCACGTGCTTTTTCTGGGTAAGATGATTCTCCCTATGAATTTTTCTTTCTATTGCCCTGCAAGGGAAGTTAGGTGATCAGTCCAAACATACCTATTATTTCAATGTTAATTCATGGAAGAATTGTGTCTCATCAGATCTCATGGGACTTGGAATACAGCTTAAACAGTGTTCTCAAGTAATATTAAAAGAGTACACCAAAAAATCTGGGTATGGTGTGAACTCAATGTTTCATAGCAGGTATATGAATTTCATTCAACAACACCAGGGAGTACAGGGAGTCACGGGAGTCACTGCCCACAAAAGTTCTAGTCCATGGGCTAGATGACTTTTATGAGTACACGTCTCTTTTAATGGATCTGAGTAGTCTTGTGAGATTTAACTTGTCTTTTAAATAAAGTATGCAAGATTTAAAGTTTTAACTGACATGTCCAGGCAACTTACATCTGTATTAAATATTTCGGGATTTTCCAGCAGTGTCTTGTGGTATTCATTTTCCATTTCTGTAATAAAAAAGACAGTGGCTTCTACTAAGTAAGGCACATAGGTTTAACTCATCCAGTAGGACTTCATTCAGGGTGACTTCTTAACTTTTTATTGTACATGTTAAAAAATATTAATCTCATAGTAAATAGTTTTGTAAATTCCTGCTTATGCAATCCTCGCCTGTACAACACACCCTGTAACTTCTCTAATTACTCTCTTGTGCAGGGTTCAGCTGACCTAACCCAAGACATATAAGGTTAGTACCTTGCCTTAGTTAATTGTCTATACAACTTCTAGAGACACAGGTAATCCCATGTTAAAGCAGTGTTTCAGATAGGTGCACTGAATTACTTTCCTCAGATGTGTGTATCCCTCCTTCCAAAGGAGCAGAGGTGGAAAATGTGGACAAGACACCTAACTTGAAGGGAGATCAAATGAATTCCAACACAATGAAGTTCATATTCTATATCTTCTTGGAGCAGAATCTTCATAGATGAAACTATCCCTAGGCTTTTTTGAGTAGAGCCCTTTCTACTGGAACACCACTATTTCACAGAATGATCTTTTCCCTTTACTCTTCATTTTGTTTCCATCTCATAAACCCCTCCAAATGCATTCTGATGGTTTCCAAAGTGCCCAAAAAAGTTGAGGAAGGGCAGTATAGGTACAGGCAGCCTGAGCAGAGAAAGTAGCTCAGAGAGAAGAGTCTGGGATTCAGGTGATGCTCACATGCTGTTGTGCAGAGAGGGCAACAGTAGGATGATGGCATTTCACAGTGAGACTGAGAGCAACTGAGCCACCAGAATGACACTGAGTGATGAGGAGTGACAAGACCATAGTGGGAACAACTTGGGTTATCAGCTTAGACTTGTAGGACTTAGAGTAGGACTTGTGTAGGACTACTGTTTCCCTATGTCACTTTACACTCTGGCCACAAACACATGAAACTCACCAATAGCACAGGTTTAGCTCATCCCCAGCCAGTAAAATGGGATGTTTTGGCAATGACTCCATGTAGTCCGATATACTTCAGGGCTGGATTTGTATTTTATATGATGTATTTTCTTGCATGGTTTCTACAACCAGTATATTTTGGTCATTGTGGTTTGAGGATAGACTTGACCAAATCCAAATCTTTGTCACAGCTGTTTTAATCACAGTGTAATTTTAGATTACAGCATTTTTAAATGGCCCATATTCATGACTAAAATCCAAAAGGCCCATACAGAAAAATCTGCAGCAATCAAATGCTTAAGCACCATTCAACAAAATCAGCTTGCAGTTGGGTAATGAAAATTTGAATCAACGTGCTCTGGTAACCAATAGCCTTACACTGAATGCCAGCTGAACACTGAAACTGAAAATACAAAGCAGAAAAGCACAACAACTCGATTACCAGCTTCCTTTCTATAAAGAAAATATTTATTCAAGTGAGCTGTTCTAATGATCAAGTATTCCACAGGAATGTGTCAGCAATTAAAGCACTCAACATAGCACATTTTTTTTCAACTTCTCCTTATCTAGCATCTTCTAAACACTAAGGAGAGATATATCTTTTGGCCCCAGACTATATGTGCAAAAAAAGGCTGGAAACCAACTTTAAATAATTTTTCCTTAAGGAATGCATATATTCACTGTGTAGTTTCCCATCCCAAGCATTAGTTGGTTTATGAAAGGGTGGTGAGCAAAGTAACAGTGCTATCTGCTGAGAAAGATGTAGGGAGAACTGAAATAAATCATACTTTTTGAGCTAAAACTTGAAGCTCGTTGATTAGGTAACAAGAATCAGTTCAAAACTCAGCTGTAGTGTCGACAAAATTGATGTCTGCTTCCCCAGACATGATGGTTTGTTCTAGGCAGGTCTAATTTTTCTACCCATAGTCAGAGAAAGACCAGAGGTGCAAGAAGAGACCAAGAGGAGCAAGATACGTACAGCTTCCAGGAGATGCTGGAACTGAAAGCAGAAACTTCCTTGCTCTTTAGCACCATCTTCCTCCTGGCTTTCCAAGGCTCTGACACCAGCAAAGTTCTGCTGTCCTGTTACCAGCAAGATTTGTAGCAACAATTTTGAAGTGTGTAGGGAGCTGTGACATGAAGAGAGCAGAAAGGAAAGAGGAAGAAATCATTTCTTAGGAACAAAATACTCTGGGGCACCCTGTTAGCACAGTGCCTGATAAATGGTGCAACTTTGTGCCAGGCTAAATACTGAAGTGCCTCACCTTTGTAAGCCCAGTTGGAATGCTAGAGAACATCATTGTTCTAAGTCCAGTGACTGCATATTCAGCAGTGGCAGAGCAGAAATTGCCATCTATAGTGATTATTTAGTGTATTTATGACACATCGAACTGGAAATTTGGAATGATTCACTTGCAACTTAATTAGGACAGGAAGCCAGTTTTAGTCAGGGGCATTGTGTCACCTACCACATCTATTCTGTGTAATCACTTAGGTATTTCCACAGCACATCTGTCTTCATTATTCACTCAGTAGCCTAGTGCTCCACAGACCATGCTCCTGAATTTTTTTAATATAACACAACTTTAGCATAAGATTGCCCAGATATCAGAAGTCTGAGACACTTTAAAATGATAGTCAGGGTACTTGAACAGCACTAACTTCAGATTCTGAGTCAACCAAAAAGTTAACAATTCAACATTTTTTCCCAAAAGACAAAGATACAACAGCAAATACTTGAACTCCACCAAAGGCAACAAGAAAATCCTAGTGCAAATGCTGTTATATAAGTAGGTTGCTATTACTTGTGTCTCACATTTCATGCCTTTATGAAGCTTAACAGAGTGCATGATTTTAGACATGGGAGGATTTTAATATGTGAACAGGCTTGCAGGTGAGAGAACAAACAGATGGCAGGTATGCCATTGTAGCTACTGTGAACTGTGGTTGCTTCAGGTTTTTACCACAACATTGCTGAAGTGCTGGGAGATGTTCCAAATTACCTCACTAGCTCATACAATTACATTTTTAAAAAGTTGGGGAAGATGACATGAGCCTGGGGCAGTAGGCAAGAAAGAGGGGAAAGAGACAGATGGGAAGGGGGTGTGGAGACAGTGAGAGAGAGAATGAAAGAAAGAGAGAGAGAAAGAAAAAGAAAGAAGCCTCAGAACTGTTCTTTCACTTTTCAAATGTTTTTCAAAAATTATCAAGGTGTATTGAGCCCTAAGGCAACAGCCTAAAAGCTCATCTAAGTTATATGTGGAGAAAACAGGAATAATACCGCAGGTTTCAACCATGATTTACAATAACATGAATGAAAGCTGATTCTGGCAGAGCTCCATCTACTTAATGAAAAGCTTGTTGAAGAGGAAAAAAAAGTCTAAAAAAAAAAAAGACTGATAGAAGATTAGCAAGAACTAGCATGAACATGATTACAGCATTTGTATATCTATCATTGAACATAATCTGATTAGTAACAAATATTTTGTTTCCAGTTTTTTTAATTGCAGTATTCCCATTTTGAATCTGCAAAGCCATGATTCTCTGCCAGTTCCCTGTAGATGTCCCAGCACATAAAAGTCTTGGACATGGATTCCAAAACTTCCAGTGTTGTTCAAGGACAGTACCTGTGCATGGTGGTGTAGCAGAAAATATGAAGGTGGCAACATAGAAATCAGACCCACAGGGACACTAATAAACACTTTGCTTCTCAGCTCCTTGCAACTCCATCAGTGCTTGCCTCTAACCCAGCATCTCACTTTTGAACACTTCAAAGGAAGCATGCAACGAAATCCGTTATTTGATTATCTCCTCAGTTGTATCATTCCTTCTCAGGCTCAGGCCTCTGCTTAAGAAGGCAAATAGCAACACTATATCCTCAAAGGCATAGAAATAAGAGCTGAAAAGCCATCTCTTACATCACTTAACACAGACTCTGCCAAGAAGAATTGCTCCCTACAGTACATTCATAAGTGTTTCCTACTATGCAGCTCTAAATAACCAAAGTGATCAGGCTTCCGTTGTCTCCCTGGAGAGGTTTCACCACAGCCTACTCAGGCACGCTGTTTGGAGAGCAGGACACAGTGAGTTCATTGTGTATCACATCTCTGGGTTTCTACAGGGAGGTTGGCTCCATGCTGCACCTGGAGCAATCTGAAACATTCTGATGATGCAGTGGTGAAATTTCCTGTTCACTTGTCATCGTGAACCTGATGGGCAGCACCACCGTCAGCCAAAGTGCAAGAGAGCCAAATTCCTAGTCAGCTCTGCTTGAAATAGATTCCATGCTAGGATATGACCGTCAAGTGAAAACATCTTGCAACTCTGCTTGGCTTCAATTCATGTCCCTTGGAAGTCCATGGACAAGGGACAAAGCTCTTTTGGTAAGCCCTTTGGGACAGTGACTAGCAGACTGCATGTGCTGATTTTCATAAGTAAATAACAACAACAGCTGTCAGAAGTCAATATTTACAGTTCTTCCAATAAACTGACATGATATATATCTGGAGCCAGAGCCAGGAAATGCCTAACTCTCTGATTATGAAAGAGGTGGAATTAGGGGACTAGCTATTTTCAAGAGATTAATAGATTACACATTGTGACACAGGGGCTGATTCTGATCTAGCTCAACTGGCTCCTGTAGGGCTCTTTTTCACTAACATCTGTGCAATGGAGCAAGCTTACTTCATTTGTAAGCTGTGAATGTTTGGGAGCATATACAGTTCCTGTAGCATTCCTTTCTGAGAAAAAGTACAGATTTTGGTAGAATGCTGGCACCAGATATTACTGCAATGGTATAAAATATTTGGAACCACTAAGTGGCTCATCTTTCTTCCATCGGATTAAATATGGTCTAAAAAATTCTCTTTGTAATTTATTTAAGCTGCTACTTTTTGCCAGGCAGATTAAAAGAATCTTAGCTTAATAACATATTTCATTATGATATTGGTGGTTTTTGAGAAGTACCTTTAAGGAACATGGCACAGGGAGAAGATGTTATTTGGAGGTTATTTATTCTGGAATCAACCCTCCTGGACTCCTGGTAATGGTTTCTAAAACATTTCTGTAGTTTCAAGGATGAAATGCTTAGCATTTTCATGTGCCGCTTCCTAGTGCTGGTGAAACACTGGAATCACGTTATCTGCAGCTTTCTGCATTTCTTAGAAGTACACATTTTCAGAAGAGAAATCATTGGCATGATTCCATTTCCTGTGATGTAAATGAAGATTTCCTGCAAACTTCAACAGCAGCAGAGAGGCAAATGCTGAGCACCAAGTCTCACCCTTGGTGACTTGCCCCTGTTGCAGCTAACTTTTAGGAAAGTAAACATCACAGCGAGTGTATAGGCTGTTTTAAAACTAGTTTGCTTCTTTCATTTGTACATAGGATCTATAAAAAAATTCAGGCATTTTTGTTCCAATATGCTCTATTCATAATGACACTATCCTTAAATAGCAGGAATGCACTATAGTAATATAATTAATTTTTTACAGTGTTTTGTTTGCAAGTTGATTAAGTGCAATCACAGTGGCTTAGTTCAGAATTCTTCCTTTATGGAATACATTTAAAAATAAAACAAAACACAGTCACCCGTGAAGGACTTCATAAAATGTCCAGGCTGTGAAAGGCAGTCAGCAATCTGTGCAAGTCACGTTCAAAACCTTTGTTTGGCAAACTTTCCCAGAAGATTGGCAAAATGTTAAATAGCAACTGTACATGGAATTAGAAAATGAACAGAATCAGCTGACCTGAGAAAGATCTGAACTTGCAGTTCTTCCCACAGCCAACTCTATCATGCAACTTTTTTTCAGAAACATTATGTTGATAAAATCTCCCAGGCTCTGAATATTTACTGCTCAGTCATTTATTGTCCTTTTTAATAAACAGGTCAGGGGAGGTATTTGTGAACACAGGATATTTTTTTCCAAAATCATCAGGCAGCCAATATTTTTCCGTACAATAGCCTACTTGTCTTGGACAACTTTTTCATTCTGAACAAGGGCATGAATGTTCCAAGATTAGCAGGACAAATTACTTATTTATGTTTATCCCTCATTTTGTTGTACCATTTCTTTAGATACGCTTTCATTCCTTTCAGCTATCCTTACCTTCACTAGCTGTTGTAAATAGTCTGACTCGTGCATGAATTATTTTAGTTTTATTAAAGAATATCAGACTCTGAGGGTCCCACTACTGTAGCAAGACCACCTTAATGAAACAGATGCTTGCATCTCTTTACAGGGTAATGCAGTGCAAAGACGTGGATACAGTCCCTTGGGTGATAAATTCAAAGCTGCCTACAAGTTATCTACTTACAGCAGGCAAGATCCTATAGGTCTTAAACTTCTATAGGTATTTGAACTTCTAACCTATAGGTATTTGAACGTCTTTAGTGTTAGTTCAAGCACAAGCTCTATATTTCTATACTCATCAAAGTCTGCCTCTGCCTATTTCAAGCCTTGAAATTTCATTGACTTCTCTAAGCAAATTAGAAATATTTTTGTCCTCTTGTCATTTGCATTACTTTTGGCAGTCCTTAGTGCTCCTGCCCTTCCTCTGTTCCCCATATGATACCTATACAAGCTCGTGATCCCTGGAATGCAGCAGTGCCAGTGATGTGCTGTTGGAGAGGAGAACGCCAGAACAGGAAACATAGCAGGACACTGCAAATACTCCTGGGTGCATTGGCTAATGCTGTGCTGGGATGGGACATCAGAGTAAAGTATTTAGTTATTCTTAATTACTTCCTCCTGGAACAAGGACTCAGGGAACCTTAGATGGAATGATCAGCTCTTTACTTTGCCCTGAGCACCACTGGAGTTGATTCATACACACTGTTGTGGAACAGGCCCTCCATAACAGGGACCAAATTAGGCTCACATCCAACATCCTAGAAGAACCAATAAAGCCAGTCAATATCTATGCCATCATGTCTAATTTGAAAAGGTAATAATATAAAAATGTGTTTAAAAACATGTAGGATTACATAAAAAAAAGGAAATCTTCAACTTTTGAAGAATAAAGTCTTTGCAGATGGCATGCAAATAATACAAAGATAGTTTTCCTGGTTTCAGCTAGGATAGAGTTCATTTTCTTCCTAATAGCTGGTACAGTGCTGAGTTTTTGGATTTTGGATGAGAATAATGTTGATAACACACTGATGCTTTAGTTGTTGCTGAGCAGTGCTTGCACAGAGTCAAGGAAATTTCAGCTTCTAGTACTGACAGAGAGGAAGCTGGGAGGGGACACAACCAGGACAGCTGACCCTTACTGGCTGAAGGGACATTCCATCACTCCATACTGTCTGGCATCATGCTCAGCACATAGAGTTCAGGGGTGCTGGCCAGGCAGGGAGTGGCTGCTCCAGCTGGGCATTCATCAGCTGATGAATAGCAATTGTGTAGTGCATCACCAGTTTTGCAAATTCTTCTATTATATTATTATTTTCCATTTATTTTCTCTTGTATTAAACTGTCTTTATCTCAAGCCAGGAGTTCTATCTTTTTTTTTTCAATTCTGTCCCCCAGACAGAAGGGAGTGAAGGGAGTGAGTGAATGGCTGTGTGGTGCTTAGTTGTCTGCTGGGTTATACCACAATAATTGTATATTGGAGGCACAGAGCAAAGACATACCAGATCATTAAGAAATCATAAAAAGACCAGAAGAAAGCAGGTATGATGGCAATTGATTGAGGAGGATCTCAGAGATCAGATCTCTCTAAGAAAACATCATTAGATCTGGAAGGTTAAACAGAATTCACCCAAAGGCAGGAATTTTGAGAAACCATGGACATGCACAATAAATAATTTTTCAAACACGTTAGGAAGAGGCATCTTGCCAGAGAATCTGTAAGGCAAGAGTTTATTTAGTCAAAAGAGCCAAAAAACATCCTCTTTTAAGAAGACAAGTGCAAAATTACATTTCCACTGCAGCACCTTGGGAATGTTACTACACTAGGATCCTTCTTTCCACAGGATGCAGCAGATGATTTGCTTCAAATTGGTGGTAAAAATTATGCGAAATTGCTGGAAGACCTTGTGATATCCACTGGCAGGTGGAATTCAACAGAGATAAATGCAAACTCCATTCCTTGCACCTACTAGGATAGGTTCTGAGTTGCTGCTAATGCTGAGGAATAAAGTATTTATCTCATAATAAATAGATACATGAAATTATCATCTTAGTGCTCAGTACTCTTCTGCTGAGGCCTTTTTCTTTGTTCCGGCCTTTTTTATGTCAGAAAAGACATAGAGGGAAGGAGTAAAGATGATTAGCAGTGCAGAGTGGCTTCAACACAAGACCTAAATAGTCTTGAAGCACTCTTATACCTGAAAAGGAATGAGGGATGGCCTTACAACAGACATCACAAATGACACAGAGCTCAGGATGATGGTTGGAAAGGCTCTTCCAATGCAGGAACTGGAAGGTGACAAGTAAAGGCAGAGCTTCCAAGACCATAAAAAAAAAAAAAAAAATTTTGTCAGCAGAGGAGATTTGGAAGACAAATAGCATGGGGAAGGGGCATTCATTTATCAGTAGCTTAATACAGAGAGAGACCAAGATGGATAGAACTGGTTTCCAATGTTACCCTGGAGATGTAGAATGCTTATCAAGATGGTGATACAATGTAGATCTAATGGTCTCTACAGTGTAAGCAAAACTATTGTTTTATGACTCAAAACAGTTAGATTTTAGTGAATTTATTTTTTATGTTTAAAAAGTCCCTTAGGAAGGCCTGTGAAGCAAAATACATGTGTTTTTTCAGCCTGTTGTTATATCTGAGTTTCTGCAGCAGACTGTCACTGGATTTCTCTAAAGGTGCAGGGGGTTTTTTCCACTCAGATGGGAAAGAGACAGGTTGGCTGCAATCAGTTACTCAGCCTGTCAGCTTTCCATTCAGCCATACCAAACTGGAAAGCTGCCTATTACACTAAACCAAAGCATCAGACCCAACCCTGATGGGTGCCAGAACCTGGCCTAGGGAAAGCATGAGGGAGGAAAGTGGTACAAGTTTCTGCAATCTGAAAGGTCAGAGAGGCAAGACACAGAGAGAAAGGATGGCCTTGAGTAGGCTGATGGACAAAGCACTCCCATTTACAAACTTTTTCCTTTTTTGATAATTTGCAGTGAGTGCTGCATAGCACACTGAGCATGCATGTTGTCAGCATGGTAGAGCTGGAACAGACAAACACAACCCAAATTCCTTCATTTGCCTTGGCTCTGCCAGTGTGTACACCCAGATCTCTGCAAGAAGCAAGACTTTCTGCTGCATTGATAAATATCAGCTTTACTGAGGTTCTCATTCTGCAGAAAGAGTACCAGCTGAGGCTTTGGGGGAGATTTCTCTCTTCTTTTGAGGGGAACCTGGGGACATAACATTGAACAGGCTTAAAAATGAAAATAAAACATTGAAAACACTTTCCTAGACATGTCAGAGGAAAGTTGCTGAGCTGGTTTTAATCTGCAAAAATTTTTCTGATTTTTCTGAAAGCAGGAGAAAAGTGTGTTCCTGTAGTGGAGAGCTATGACTGTTGTACAGCATACCTCCAAAAGCCTATCTACTCTACTCATTCACAATGCAGCCCAGGTCACCTCCTACACATCATAGGAGAACAGACAAGTATTTATTCTTCTTGCACTTGCTTAAAGTAGAGGAAATGGTACAATTTCATAAGGCTTTTTTTTTTATATATATGCACCAGATCAAAAAATAGACCCAGACCTCGCTTTAAATGGATTTGTGTGTCCGCTTCTAACTTCCAACAGTGATGTTAATGGTAAAGCAGATTAGAAAAATGAAAAAGCAGTAGGTGAACAGGAGTTCATACAATGAAGGTTGGGAAAATATCCAAGCAAGCGGCATCAGCAAGAGAGTTTATAATTTAATTAAATTATGAAAAGAGTAATGGGTCAAGTGATGAAAGCAACAATACAGCCTTTCAAGGCAATGAGGATTAGAGAAGCCATCCTCCAACTCACAAAAAAATCAGTCCTTCATTCCAGCAACACAAGAGCAATTGTAAATTCTGTTGATTAAGTTTGCATGCAGTGAGATACTAGATTTGCTCTAAGCTCTGCAAAGCCTAGCCTAGCAACTGTGCCACAAGTGCACAGTGAATATTCTGAATAATTTTATGCCCATAGGATGCCTATGGACCACAAGTGTGAGTCAAGGTCACCATACAAAAAATGAACTATGAAAATGTTAGGATTGTCCAGAAGTTTCATTTTTCTTGATCTTTTTACAGCACTAAGATACAGGCTGTCAAATTTAACACAGAGGCCAATAATTGCTGTGTAGACACCACAGCAGCAAAACCAGCCCTGATTTCTAATGGCATCTCAGACTGAGCCCATTCTGTAGCTCTTCCTTCCCTGCCTCTTACCTTGTTTTCCCCTTCCTTTCTCATGAGCAGAAGGACTCAGTTCCTGACTGTCCCATACAGAATTTTAGGAGTAAAATTTCTTTTGGTACTCAAAATATTTTTTCTTTTTCTGATTTGCTTTATACAGCTAAATTTCTTCACATCACGACAGCTCTGGAGAAAGTATGCAAGAGGAATGCAAGTGAACTTTTAGTATACATGCAACAGCATTGCCTGATCTGAGATCTTAAACTGGCTTAAGTATCATAGCCCTCTTCTGATGCATTTTCAAAAAGCTGCCAGCGGTCCAGAGATTCACTGGAGTTTTATAATATTATCCTGCTCACAGTAATAATACTATTACTGCAATTTATGGTTAATAGAATTACTCAGATATTTTGTTAATAAGCCTTTAGTCACTTACTTTGCCTGTTAGCAAGATGGAGTTGACTGTCCAGATCACCAAGCTATTTGTGATGCTTCCTTATTCATTTCTTCATCTCTTTGGCACCACTTGTTTTTCTCAGGAGTTCAAAATCACTCATAAACCATAAGCAATTGCCAGCAGTTTGAATATAGGGTAGTAATAATAATAATAATACGATAGAATGAGGATTTTGAGCTTGGAAATTCCATTTTTATAAGAAAGAAGTAAGATAGATTTAATTAGACTGTTCCAAAAGAGGAAAGTGGTAGGGATACTAACAGCAAATATCTTCTCCTAGACCACACTGACATGAAATTTGGGATTTAATTAAGGAAACCAACACACCATTGAATGAAGCAAATGAACTTCCAACAGAAATGAACTGCTTTACTGTGTAACAGTCATGAAAGATATTTTGTCTTGTGTCCATATGGTAATCCTGGGCCAAAAGCTTCCTTAAACCTTCTTTGGGTTTTCAGTGCTATTGCAGAGATATGAAAAAAACATCTATCCCTGCACCGATCTTTCTTACAACTGCAGCCCTATAAACCTTGTTGCTGTCTTCAGAAGCCCCTGATTAGCAACAACTTTAGTGGTGATGAAAAGACTTGGAAGAATAGTTGTCTAACCACCTGATCAAACCATCTTAGTTCAATCTACAGCTAAAATATAGTAATATATCTGCAGTAGTGGTTCAATTTATATAATTAGTTTGTTACATTTTAGCTACAGTGCTAAAAAGGATATTTTGATCATGTAATGCAAGAGACTGCATTATGTTCTTAAGTGTTGCAATAAGTTGAATTGTTGAGATCCTTCACATTTTTTCCTATATCTGGACTGCAGCAGATGATAGAGAAAGCTGCTAAGAACAAGAAGAAGAACAAGACATTCCCACATGAAAAAATATGAACAACAAGTAGCAGAGGACTGTGTTTGATGCATGAAAGAACTACAAATACTGAACAGATAAAGTGAGGCTTATTATCTCTTACTTTGTGCTTCAGGGGTTTGAATATGCTAAGAGACTCAAGAGTTGAAGTGCTGTAGCAGGAGTAATCTGGAGAGCAAGAAACATTGTCTAAGTGCCAGGACTGCCAGGCTGTCACATTCCTACCTGGGCTGGCTCTCAGACAGAAGCATGGCCAGAGGTCTGCAAGTGTCTTGAATAATGTGCATACCACCAACAAACTCTGAAAATGTTAAGACTCCAAGGGTTGGGATGATTTTATTTTTTTTTTAATAAAATTTCAATCACTGTAGGTTTAGGGTAGCTTCTTTTGCCTGTAATTATAAAATGTCCAGGGTGGGAACATATATATATATATATTACTTGAGGAATGGGTGTGGGGCAGAGTATCTGTTTCTTCCCCTAAATTCTTAATCAGGTATCCTGTTGCTTAATGCTAAATGCTGAGCAAGGTAGGAGACAGTATCTTCTGTAGTTTGAGAACAAATAAATTTTCTCATCATAAGTTTCCACAGCTTTCCCATGAAAGCAAGTAAGCTTCTTGCTCTGGGTAAATGGGTGCAATTCCTCTCAAGTCAATGAAAGTCTGGCTTTAAGGAATTGTTTAGCAAGTGTTTCTTGTTTTGAGTCTTTTCCCTTTTTAGACCATTTGCCACTTCTGGTCAGTCAAACACTTCCAGCAAGCCAGGAACACTCTGTTACAGAGCCACTGATACAAATACCCTTGTCCCAGCTAATGCAATATTAAATGCAAAAGAACTTTATAGTTCTGTGATATGTTTTCAAGTCTGAAAGGATCTCATTTTTGTCAAGAACATGCCAGGGGTCTGGAAACTGTTGTCATATGAGACTTAAAAATATGTTGTCCAACAAAGATCTTGACTTTTCCGAGTTTGGGATGTTTTGGAGAATGGCCTAGTACTTGTCTGGTTTTTTGTTTTGGGATCAACTACTCTTTGTTTGGGGTACTTTCTTTCATTTCTAAAGCTACTTCCAGTTCCATAATTTTTTCTTCAAACCTTCCCATTTTTCTAAGACCCCAAGATACATTATGTGCTCCTGACTAAATTCAGGATATAAGTGTGGGGCCAAGCCTCTTACATGCTGCTGTAAAAAATGTCAGCTTTTTGTCATTCACTTCTCCCCTTCCTTTTCTATTTCTACATGAATCACGTTATTGGCAGGCTATAATTTATAGTTTCCTCCCTGTAATAGAAGTGCAAATGCTTCATTTTACTGAAATAAATTAAATGCAAAGAACATGCTTAAAGCTGATCAGGCTTATGAGCCTGCTCTTGCAGCCTTAATTTGTACCTTATACAGAAAGAAAAATAATAAATAAAAAAAAATGGCATAAGGGAGTGTGACAATTAAAATAGGTGAGAAGAGAGGAGGGAGATCTCATTCTTGGAAGCATTTCCTTTGGAAACTTAATTAAATCTGGATGAATCCCACAAAAAAAAATTAAATAATTTGCAATTTATCACTCAGTATGTTAGCTATGTATTTTGGTGAAATAAAAGAGAAATAAATATATATAAATATATAAATATAAATAT
>VXBI01014079.1:85973-105645 GCA_013397375.1 Toxostoma redivivum | reverse complement strand
TATAATTTAATAATTATATGACTACCCTTCTGGACATGAAATTAAAGAAGAGAACAGAAAACCAATCAAAATACCCTAAAAAAAAATAAGTGAAGTTTATAAAATGAGAAGCACTGTGTGTTGAAATTTGGGATAGGGAGCCAGCAACAGTGCAGCAACATGTTTGGGTAAAGCAGGAAACCCCAAATCCAGTGAGCTGCTTTGTAATTTCAGATGCTGATCTCAGTGCCTGTAATGCTAGTAATGTGTCATTTCTAGAAGCTAGGATAACACAAAACCTGTGTGGGAAGGAGGAAAAGCAACCTGCAATGTGGGATTGTTTGTCTTTTAATGAAGGATAGCTGAGAGGTTAATTGTACCTACGGGGTTTTTATGAATGCAGGTAACCTGATCCTGTGAAATCTATGGAGGAAGTTCACCCTTCAGCTTTCTGTGAAGCTTGGCGTGGGGGCTGCTATTGTGCACAGAACCACAGGAGACACCAGTGCCTGGGAGGCAGCAGTCAGCCCTTGTTTGCTTTCATCAGCCAGCTCCAGAGCTGTGATTAGGGTTCTCCTAGATAATTCATGCTTTCTGTAGGAATAACCAGCATCACTATATGATACATCTTTCTGTTAGCAGTAGCAACTGCTTTACTTGAAATTCAATTCTCTTATTTAAGGTACTGCTTGGAAGCTTCAACTCACGGGCTTTAAGGAAAAGCAGCCACTACATTCCCCTCCCAAAGTGAATGTACTGGTGTTAGATTTTACTGTCTTCTTCAGTGCCAATGTAAGTAACATCAGTCCTGTTAGGACAAGGATCTTGGAGATCTCTGTGAGAATCATCACAGAGGGAAACACTTCTACCAAAAACATAATTTGCTTCACAACATCATCTGGGTATTTGGTTGTTTTTTGTAACCCAACTGCATTCTTAATTAATTTCAAAATACCTTTGGCAACTCCTTCCCAGATATTAAAAAAAAAAAACAGGGAGAAAAATCTAAATTGTCTTGCATGGTATGCTTTCCAAACATCACATTAGAAAGTGGTGGGTCATTTAACAAATAACCACTTTGACAATAAGAAAGAAATTAGTGCTAATTATAAGTATTCTATACAATAATTTTCTCTGAAATAATGCTCCCAAATATCTACTGGAAATCTAGCAGCTTCTCCAGACATAATGGACTCAGTTTGCTCCCTGGTGTTCATACCCTTCTGTTCAGGTTGGTGGCCATGAGATTTATGGCATGAACATACTCTGTCTTTTCCCATTATACTTCAGAAATAGGAAACTGCAGCAATGGAGAATATATTCAAAAATGCACTTGCTTCAGAACCTGCCTGCTTAGTTGCCAGAGTCAGAAAAACACTCCCAAAATAGACAGACCATGAGTTACCACAGCACGTCTTGCAGCAGCCTGCATTTGAAAGGGGTCTGAAAAAGTTGACTTCAAGCTGTGGAAAATAGTCTTTTTCTGCTCTTCAAGAATATTCCTGTTGGACTATAAATGCCAAATTGTGCTTCTTGTGAGCAGTTCCCTCACAAGGACGCCAGCCTCCTGATTGCACCTGTTTTGTCCTAGAGCATGATGATGAAACACATCGTCTGTGCTTCTCTTTTCTGAAGAAATTAGTAAAAATCCCTCCAACTAATGCTGTTTAAACATCAAAACCAGGCAGATATTTTTCTGCAATTTTTAAAATTTCACAGTCCCAGCAACAGGCTCAACACATCCAGGTTTCCAAAGGCTGATATTGGTGTATCACATCCATAAAGTAGATTATATAAATCTTGCTTAAAGTGACTACTATTAAACTAGGAGTGATCTTCATCCCTCTTCATCCCTTCATCCCTACAGGTAATGTCAACATTGCAATGCTTTCCTTCACTTTTACTTCTGCAGCATGAATGAAGAAATTCCTGTGAATTATTGATCTGTTTCAAAGCCACTTTAGACAGAACATCACAGTCCTGGATGAAATCTTGGACAGAGCCTGTCAGTGAATAAACTCCCAAGACAGCATGATACTTAGCTTAAGATCCTAGTTTCTATAATCTTATGAGCTCACTCTAGATGGGATCTAGGTACTGTAGATCTAAAGCTCTTTCTTCCTTTTCGACTTTTGTTAGCATAGATCAAAGATAATCTTCAAATAAGTTAATTTTCTTTTATTATTACTCATTGACCATAATATTGTGCTGTGGAGCCAAAGTCAAAAGGAAAAGAGGAAAAACTTCCAATCACTATACTGGAAATTAATTCAGAATCTGCTTTTTGACTCAGTAAAGTATACTGCTAAAGTTCTCACTGAACTTATTTTTTAAATTATTTGAGATAATTCTAAGAAAAGCAGCTTAAAATGGCTTTTAAAGTTTCCTGCAAATAACCATGTTCAAAGAACTGTTTTGGCTTGATATAATATTTTTGAAAGAAATTGAGATTTTTTCTTTACAAAAAATTTGAAGAGAGTTTAATCAGGCTGAAACAAAAATTCAGATTGAAACTAACTGAAAAAACAGATTAACTTTGTAGAATCAGAGAGGGAGAATTCATGCTGAGACAAGCTAACAACATAAATAATAATTTATTAAATATTTTGGTTAACCTGAACATGCTTGTGTTTTAATTAGAGACCACTGTCCACTTCCATACTGATGATTATTTCAGATTGTAGTCTCCATGAACAACTCCAAAAACAGCAATGTTCTTTAGCCAAGGATAGAATAACTGAGTGCAATCCTCTCTTGATTTACTTGGAGCCACAACAGTGTAGTTAGATTAAGTTAACTTGGAAATTTAACCTATTTAGTAGTGGTCAGCTATGTGCATTGCTCAGCTCCACTACACTGTTCATGATTCAGAGGAAATTTAAACCTCTGGTTCAGTTGCATGCTATTAAAAGATTAAGTTTCATCCTTCCTTCTGCTAAACAAGTATGAAGTCAGTTTTTATTAGCAGTGCAGTCATATCCTTTGCATTTTTCCAAACAGCAAGTATTTTCAGTCAGTCTTTAATGCACTTGCTGTTCTAACTACTAAAAACTTTCCCTTGTAAGTGGGGTATTGATGGTTGTCCTGGTGCTCCTGAAAAGAAACCTTGAGAAGGAAGGGAAATCCTTCTACACTTTTGTTGTTTTGCAAATACGTCCCATGACTTCCATGGCTTTCCTTCCATACACAGCACACTTTAAAGGTGAGAAAACCTCTTTCAGGAGTACCTCACATTAGAATTTAACAGTTTAAAGAGGACAGGTAGGGGTCAGACCTGTACTTTGATTTTGACTTAATGTCTAGTGTAATCCTATCCAAAGAGCAAAAAATACCTGCCTCTGATAGATATTTCCAGTGTTATTTTATGTATCTATCAAAAGTACTTGTTTATCTGAACCTACCCTAAGCCAAACTCTTCCCACCATTGAAATATTGTCACATCCAACAGCAAAAATCTCGGGGTATTATAGGGAAACTTTCTACTGACTTCATCCTGTGCTGGCCTAAGCTTTTATTTGGCAATATTCCTGAATGATGAAAAAGGAAAAAACAGCATGTGTCTTCTCCTGGGAGACAGAAAGCATCTTGTCTGCCTCTCATTCAAGGTTTCAAACAATAATTCTCCTTTATAACTATGCATTGTTTCTGGCAATAATTATGGATATAAAGCCAGATAAGTTTGGTGTAAATTAGCAGCACTCTGTGAAGTCACTGGAGCTGTGCCAGTATATACCAGTTGAAGGAATGGCACATAATGGGATGTTCTGGAGCTGTGCCAATATATACCAGCTAAAGGCATGGCCCATAATTCTATACATCAGCATCTTTGTGCTGTGCTCCTTTATCAACAGCTGCTACATATTCTAAAAGCAGAGAGTCCTGTCTTTCAAGGTCTGTGGAACACAGGCAGTTTTCTCATTACAACTCTTTTACAGGGTATTTGAGAAACAGACACCATATGTGATTAAGGTTTCTGGACCCTTTCCCAGTGCAAATAGAAAAAAATAATTGCATTAGATCCATGCAGTGTTTTTGCATGTCAAAGGTAGTTCGGTCCAAGTGATCTGGTATCCTTCTAAACTCTAAATGATGCAGAGAGCTTCTCCCTTTAGCTCCTCATACACAGGCATTTGGCACACAGGGGGTTCTGGCCATTGTACTGCCCAAAAAAGGCACAAGCAACTCCTACCTACATCTGAACTGCACTAGAAGACAAGTGCTTGGGCATAGGGCATGTTTATATTTATTCAGTTATTTATATAATTTCATATGTAAATGTTTGATGAATTTGATTGTGTATGTATTAAGAAGACTCATTTTTTTTTTCTTGCTTAAAGGTAAACCACTAAATTTTAAGCTCCAGAAGGTATAATTAATAATATTTTCAGTCTGCAGTTAGGGTGTTCTGCCCTGTATTCTAAAACAGGACATGAGTCTTGTTCCGAGGTAATTACAACTTAATGTTGCCACAGGTAGTAAAATTCCTTTGTTTTCTTTGCCTCATCTAATTTATTCTAGAGTCAGCTACATAGCCAAAGCCTGTAGATGCCACCCCCAGATTAATACTTGAGCTAGACCACCTAAAAGCACTTCTCTTACACAAATACAAATGAGGACAATTGCTAAGGATCCATGTTTCACCCAGCAGACAATACAGACTTTGTTCAGCTGATACGTGCTTGGGTTTTGTTGGGGTGGTTTTTTTCCTCTGAAAGAGTGGTAGCAAAAGTACAGCCTTCCCATTTTTCCTTGGAGCCTGGGATCAGTAGACTGTTGAGTGCGATTTCTTGCCTTATCTAAACCTTTCAGTGATGGTCACTCGGGAGCAGACAGGCAATGCCACAGACGTTCCCAGACAGGAAAAAGTGGCCCCAGAGGAAAAGATTGAGCAGGTCTCTGCTTAAATGGATCTGACAGCTTTGCTTAGGGAAAGATGTTTGTCCCTGTTTATGGACGTGTCCTTTTCCCCCCTTACGATTCCCAGGACCAGCATTACATTTACTGTGTGTCTGACTGTCTGGTGAGGGAGCCAGAGGTCATGTGTCCCACAGGCAGTGGGGATGGGTGAGAAATAAATCCACCAAGGCTGCTATTCACAAGGGGGTTGAGTCTTTTCCATAAGATTTCCATTATCCTATTTAAAGTTTAATACCCCAATGATGGAAGTCTCTCCATTTATATCAATGGAAGTACGGTCAGTGTCTGTCCTAACCTGCACATGCACATATATCTTCACATGAACCCTCCTGAGGCTGGAAGAACAAAAATGTCAAAGCCATTTTACTAGTATTTAAGTTACAAAGTGAAGTCAATTGGTAATCAACTGCTAGTACTGATTCACAAATTTGCTTTTCCAAGCTGTGTTTTATATTATTTTACTTGTCAGGTAAGATGAAGACTATTATTTCTAAGCAAAAATATTCTGTAGACTTTTTTTTTGCTGTCAGTATTTGCATTTTGAGGACATCTACCAGAAATAAGAGAATCTTCAGCCAGAGTTTAATTTTAGAAAGGAAATGCAGTATCATGCTTGAAGATTTTGTTAATCAGTCGGATTTGTCCTGACTTTCAACTTTAGATAAGAAAAAAGACCATTTTATCACAAGGTTTTAGTGTGTGTGAGGTTTAGTGCCAACCAAAAATGGCTCCCAGTATTTTAGTTATTAAAGTCACATTTTCTGGTGATTATAGCTATTTCCTGTATAAAATGAAGTTTCCACAAATACTTAATAAGTCAAAAGAAGTCAAATAAATGACATGCCTCTGGAAATATTAAATAAATTAATATTTTTCTGAGATATGAGTATCCCATCCACTGGGTTAAACATATGCAGGAGCTTATATTTATTCCTGATAATGTCTAAAACATCCTGTGTCTAATAAAACTTCACCAAGTCATTGTTTTTATCTTCCAAGATGTTGAAGCTCTCTTTGTGCTCTCTCCTCTTTGGTGTAGAGGAGCCAGACACTTTCCACCACTAGACAGAGTTAAAAAATAGCCTTCTGCTCTAGTCATAATATATGAACTCTAATCTCTCTTTAAAAACCTAGAGACTTTTATAATGTTTTCAGTTACTTTAGTCAATGGTTTTGCTGAAATTTTTCATATAAACTTTAAGATATATATTCATATATATATATATAAAATAGGTAATTTTGAAAAAATTCTTATTTAATAAGTTTTTCTAAATGGTTATCTAAAAAGTACTATATTTAATAATGTTACTCTTAATTAGAGAAATACAGTTATTGTAAAGTTATTGATATTGAATTCGATCCACATATTGAAGGAATAATCTTTTGAAAGTGCACTAGGCCAGTCAGAGATAAAAGGAACTTTGAAAAATGACAAGACGAAACAATACAAAACAAAGTAAAAAGTTGTTCCAATGCTTTTTCTTCTCTTTCCCACAATCTTGTGTTTCTGAAACAAGTGAGCCCTGCAGAGCTTGATCCAAACCTCCTTGAAGATGAAGGGGAAATGTGCTGTGGAGCTTTTTTTTGAGCCCTGTAGGTGCTCCTGGTGGCTCCAGGTTTAGCGGCCCACCATGGCTGTCCATGCAGAGTGGCCACACTTGGTGTTTGCAAGACATTGATTAACACAGTGCATTGAATGCTGACAGTCCTGTGCACTCCATGTTCAGTTTCTTTCATAAGGACAAAAGAGGGTATATTTCCTGGCTTCAGTCAATGTGACTAAAGTCAGATATAAGAAGAGTATTTTGAAATAACCATAATGGCTGCCAAAGGAGGCACAAAATCTAATAAGACATGGGACTATTGCAGTTCACAGAACAAATGGAATGGAATGAAAAGAAGAATGGAAGGAAATGGAAGAAGAAATGGAAGGAAAGCTTAAAATCCACAGTCAAAAAAATAAAAGTCTAATCCTTGATGGAGACAGAAACAATTATTTGCCTGCAGCTGGAAAGAACCACAAACCTGTGAACACTGACAGCTCATGATCTATTTAGTCATTGGTGTACACACCCCACAAAATAATGGCAGGGTGCTAATTATATTGAACCATATACTAAGGTTCTAGTTCATTTTTAACTCTGGAAAACTGTCATGAAATTAATCAAAGGTAGAAACTGAAGGATTTGGTTCATTGCAGCTTACAAGCAGGCCTCTACCACATATTCTCTGGCCAAATGGGTTTGGGCAGCTGCAAATTAGAGTTTTGCTGGTTTGTCCTCCTTAATGAAAATCTCATTAAAAATCCCAGAGATACAAATTATTTGCAAAAGGAGCCCTAATCAAGGCCCTTAGTGTCCACCTGACTCATCTTTCACACCTGAAATCTTTCTTCTGAATTCAACCATGCTTTCAGCAAATGCTACTGCACACAGATGAGTTTCACAATTACTCCCAGAAGTGCAACCAAACTGGACAGTGTTGGAATAGCATGACATGCTTGCCTTGAACATCAATAGAAGGAATATAAAAGTTCCTTGTGTTTTCCCCCAAATTCCAGCATTTTCACAGCCTGCTCCCTGCCCATATATAGTATCTTCACATCATATGTATCACTGCTTCTTGTTGACTGCAGGAAGAAGACAATTCCAGATGGATTTCTGCACCAGATTGCTCTCTACAGAGAATTCAGGGATTGAGGGGAGCTCCTAAAGAAGAAAGGCAGGACCCACTGCTCTCTGGCTACAGATAACTTTTCAGCTGACCCAAGTATGATTTGTCAGAAAACTATGACCTACTAATTTTTCCATTTCTTCCAGCAAAGAATCTGAAGGTACTTTGTCATTGTCTCATCTTCATTCCTGGTGAGGAAGAAGTCCCATATTTATGAAACATCTTGTACAAATGCAAACATCCCTATGTGCAGTGGTATGCTTCACCTCTGAAAATGGGAATGGGGAAGCTAACTTCAGCTGTTCTCCCTTCTCAGTGCAAGCCTATGGACTATTGGGAAGGTAAGAGATCTTGAAGACTTCTGACATTGAGAGACTTAGTTTCCTTCCTCATTTGCCAGGGACTCACAAACACACCTTGAAGTTTCTGAACAGCTTCCCTTTGGCATCAGTAGGTGTTGAATTGGGCTTGTAGGTACACCTCCAAATCTATTCCCAGTGGGGCAGTGTTTCTGGCCCCTGCAAAGTGGTAATTTGGGATTCCCTGCTTTTTTCCAAACCTAAGGTCTCCAGCTATGGCATACAAAGTGCTTGAGCCATGCCAAGAAGCCAAATAGAATAATTTTCTTCATGAGAACTAATTAGGTTAAATTGGGTGCCTTGCTCTGAGGGATTCAAACAGAGAGATGAGAATGAGAGAAGGAGCCTGGCTGGTTTGGCATGAGCAACAGCAAGGGCTGTGATTGTGCTGGTCTGTGAGAAACCTGGGGCTGGCAAGCAGTCTTCACCTGATGTCACCTTCTCTGGACTTGTGAAAAGGTTGCAAGGAGCTGCAGCAATCCTCCCAGAAAGGATCAGTCTTGTTGCTCCTTGGTGCAGAACGTGTGGCTGCCTAGGCACACATCTCGTTAGGGAGATACGTGTAAGGCAAACAAACCCCACTCCAAGAGTGTTTATCTCACGGCACAGAATGCCGCATGCCCCGGATCAAAGCTGGTGGGAACAGATGCTGTTAGCAGAGCAGCAGCTGCACTCAGATCCTGTCCACACCCTTCCTGTTTGCAGTGGCCTACCCAGGGGCTATTATGTTCCCAGCAGGGCGATGATTGCCCCTCCTTCCCACCCCTGCTGCCACTCTGCAGGGAGGGTGCACTGGCGCTCGCCTCGCTGTCTGCCTTGGGGTTCTCATTGTTTCTCTTGGAAGGTGCAGATAGTAAGGCTAGACACTCCTCGACTGGTGCTCTGATAAGGGTCTGGAAATTGTTCTCATGTGTTACACAGAAGCTTGCTTGAAAGAAGGAGCCCTACCTAAAATAACAAAACTGACCTCAGGGCTCATTATTTTCTTTCAAGTAAGGAGCTTGAGCCTGTCCAGACTGGAAAAAAAGAAAATGTCAGTGGTGCCAGACTGTATCTTTTACTGGACTGGAGTAAGGTGGCATTGCAGTTAGTGATGTTACCATGCTTTCTTGCAAGTGCTCTGGAGAGCTGCATTCCAGCTCTGCTCGCAAGGAAAACTCTATTTCCTCAGTGTCCTGCAATGACTTGGCTGTTGTCCATGTAATTTATATCAAGCTTGGCTTAACCAAAATAACCCTAACTGTGAGCAACAGTCTTTCTTTGGTAGGGTGGAGAGAACTGCACTCACACTAAAAGGAGGTGACTGGAAAACAGGTGTTCAACAAGAGGACCTGGGCAAGAAGGAAGCATGTTCTTTTTTATCCTGCTGTCCAATAACATCTGATCTATCCATTAGTTTATGATTGGTTTAACCTGTAAAACACAGCAGACTTGACTCTGATTTTCACTTATGGAAATGAAGAATACTTGCCAAAGATATCACTGCAGCTAATGAATGGAATTTGGATTTTAAAAAGCCTTCTGATTTGCATCTGCAGCAAAGACAGAAATCCTTTGGCAGCTTTGGTCTGGCATTGTCAAGTACTAACACAAACATTCCTACAGGTAAAACAGTTCCCATTTTGCTTCCAATGTGAAGCCTAATTAGCTCAGAAGAGTCATCATCTTCAAAAGACCATTTAAATACACTGCTAGAAAGTACAGTTTGTGGTTTATTTTTCTGTGGTGATTGCAAGTTCAACAGCAAATCTGATACAACTGAATATAATTTAAGGCAATTTATCTCAGAACAAGTACAATCCTTCCCCTCTAGTGGGCCATAGTGAGGCCACATTTGGAGTATTGGGTTAAATTCTGGCCTCCACAGCCACAAAACAGAGGTCCACAAAGATGATTAGGGCTCTGGACCTTCTCTCTTACAAGGAGACACTGAGGGAAATGGGCCTATGTAGTCTGGAGAAGACTGAAAGGGGATCTTATCAATGCATATAAATATCTCAAAGGCAGGTGCTAGGAGAATGATGCCAGACCCTTCAGTGGTGCACAGTAACAGGTTGAGGAGTAATGGCCATAAACTGAAACACAAGAAGTTCCACCTCAACATAAGGAGGAACTTCTTTGCATTGAAAGTGGCAGAACACTGGAACAGCCTGCCCAGAGAGGTCATGGATTCTCCCTCTGGAGGGGAGGGAGACCTGGACTTGCTCCTGTGTAATCTTGTCTAGATAACCCTGCCTTGGCAGGAGTGTTATTGAACTAGATGATCTCTTTCCAACTCTAACTGTTCTGTAATTCTGTGATTATATCAGAATTCTTAGATTAGATTGCCCACTACATTAACTTCTTGAGACATCTTTGTTTGCTGTCTTACTATATCATAGAAATGGAAAGAAAACAGCAACCACATTGATGGCAAAAAAGTCAATTGCATTACCTCAATCATAGAACGTTCCAAGTGACCAAGACAGTGAATTAACAGATAAAATAATGATAAAAATAAAATGGGCTGATAAATATTAAATATGTTTTGCATTTTAGGATCTCTTTAAGAGGAGATAGGAACTACTCTTTAAAAATCTGATTTGTAATGTTACTCATTCAGAACTATAGAATTACAGCACAAAGTGACAGGCTCCTGTGCACTCCCAGGACCATGTTGGTCCTTGGTTCACTTGTTCTCTTAAATGCTTGTCCAACCTCCTCTCAAAGTTCTGGTCCTTGCCCACTCTTCAATACAGGATGTTGGATCACAGAGAGCTTTTGCCATTTCCAATGTCCCCAACATCTTTGCATCATACTTTTCCCAATTCAACTTCCATCCTTACAACCCACCATCAAACCCTCTAGATGATGCTTTAGATGGGAGGGCAAAATGGACAGGGATCCACAGCTGTATCTGTAATGATAGAACATGCTGAGATCTGGAAACGTGTTCTCAGTTTTAACTTTCTGAAATGTCCCTGGCACAATTTAGTCATGCCAGTTAGCAATTCTCCCAAGGCATTCCTGGCCACAGCTAACATGGGACCTGTTCCCAACAAGCAGCCTACCCATGGACACCCTGCTTTGGAGGTTAACAGAATTCAATAGCTACAGATGTGGCCAGGCAGTATCTCCAACTTTGGAGCCAGACAAAGGACTGTTTAATTTACTGATATAGATGCAGCCAACGACTTTAAAAAAGCTTCAGTGTTTTCCTGATTAACCTTTCCCTGAAATAATACTGCAGAGGGAAACTCCCTGCTTACAAATCCTAGATCAGGGTGTCTCTTTCCTGGGTGTTTTCTCTCTACTAATTTGTTATTTTCCCTGACAGCTTATTTGTTTTCCTGTTGTGCTTTCCTATCTGCCAATTTGTGCAAGTTGCACTGTCCTTTCCTTTTCCTCTGTCTCTGGTATTTCTTCTCCCACCATCATTTTACACCGTGGCATGTGTGGGAGGGGCTTTCCTTTCTCCTCATCACAGTCCATAAGTGCTGTCTGCAGCCCTCCAAGTGGGAATGAGGAGGAAAGAAGACAGCTCTGCCTGGTGTTTGCTGTTGGTCCCTCTCCTGTGCCGGGACTGTCCCATGCTGCAGCCACACTTAAGATGGTATGGGTTTTGATCTCTGCTGTCAGCCTTTTTCTGGCTTTCTGTTTTTTCATCCAAAGCCCCTGTAAGGCAAGAAGCAAGTCTCTGTCCTTCCTTGCATAGTTTGCTCCTCTGCACAGTCACAGCATCAGCAGGATAGTGCAAAATATCCCCTGGTCACAAACACAACAAGCTTCCAGGATAGCATGTCCAGTTTCAAATGCCTTGAATCCCTTCCCACTGTGGAATGAGTCTCCTGGTTTCTTTTCTCTGAGTCTGAGTAAGAGGATCATTTAAGCAATAGGACTGTCAGGTATAATGTATCAGTAGCCACAATGTGCCCATCTCATTTTGGTGATAGGAAATGTCCCACAAAGGGACAGATTGTCTCCTCTCTCGGGGAAGACATCTTTGCAACCTTAACCTTGTCTCTAACAGCTGGAACTGGACAGGATTTCCAATGCAATTCCATATTTTTTGTTTTCTACTAGCTGACCATAGATGGCTTTACAGTCAGGGTACTCAAGACACTTTGCTAAAGTGATAGAAGGGTGTTACTGTGACCTTCAGATTACATTCTGGGGGCCAAGCACGCAGTTTGTAGTTGTGTTGTCTATTTCCTGGATCTAGCTCCAAACAGCTACTAACTGTGAAATACAGTTCAGGGAGCTAAAAGTCACAGAAGGAAAGAAATAACACAGATATTAATGAAATTTCTGCCTTATGACTGCTGTCTCCACAGCTAGCCCAGGTCAAGAAACCAACAGGAAATAATGTGTGTTTATAATACAGCACAATGGAGCAGTAACACCAAGATATTTTGGAAGACAAAAGGTGACCACTGTGTGCATGGCTGAACGTGTATGCACAAGGGACAAATACAGGCACAAGAACACACATGCACAAACGCACAGTGCAGAAGGCATGAGGTGTCAGAGCACTGCAAAGTGTGCCTGCAGAGAAGTGATGTTTGGGTTTGTTTTCTACTTAACAAATTTTTAAGTTTTTTTT
The DNA here is from genome assembly GCA_013397375.1 of Toxostoma redivivum. Classification (NCBI taxonomy): domain Eukaryota; kingdom Metazoa; phylum Chordata; class Aves; order Passeriformes; family Mimidae; genus Toxostoma; species Toxostoma redivivum. The sequence continues at coordinate 93,135 of VXBI01014079.1, read as the reverse complement.
TAAATTATTATTTTCTTAAACATCATTCAGGACCCCAGCATAAGCTGAGAGCCATTACATATATGTAGCTGTGTGTTTCATCCTCCAAAAGGCTGTTCCTGGCAGACTGGCAGACAATAGCAAGGTGTACAAGAGCTCTATATATGTGGTGGGTTTTTTTTAAACAGTAAATAAGTGTTTCTAAATAACGTACAATACTGATGAAGTTAAATTTCATCCTGGTTGATGGCTATGCTTAGATCAATCTCTCCTAGATTTCCTAAGAACCACTGCTGCTTAGTCCATAGATTACAGGTAGATTCTGTATCCAAAGAATGAAGAGTTTGATACATAAAGCACCTGCGTTTACCAAGAATCATAATATTACTATGGGAGCTAATGTTGAGAAACTCCAAGACTGAGCTGATATTTGAAGATATTTCTGTGCTGCTACAAGTTGAAAGAGCAAGGAAAGTGGGCTACAAGAGTCTCCTCATGACAGGAGAGCTGGATGCTCCTGGAGCTCACCTTCTGCTTATCTGGATCCTTGACCCCTGCCTGCACCATTTGATCCACATGCCTATGACTGCTGGAGACTTATCTCTTGCAGGAGGAATTTGCCTGTGCCTCATGCACCCATCTTACAGCCCACTTACAAAGTGGATTATGGGACTAACACTTCAACACTCACAAGTGGGAAACCTGAGAGCAGGTCATGGTCTCCATCACAGGCGAGGTGTAACAGAGTCAAGTGGGAGGTCAAGCAGAACTAACTGGGTGAGGCTCAGCATGTTTCATGACTCTTCCTAGCCACAGAGGCCCTGGGAGTTATCAATGTAAAGGGATCACCAAAAGCATATTTAGTAGCTAAATAATTACTGGTTTCATTGAATGTAAGTAATTTTGTCTACCTGGTCTCCTTCCCAAATTTGATGTTTTCAAAATAATTTTATACAGGTAGTGGAATACTTCCCAGGGCATCCTACAGCCAATGAGACTTCTTGTGCCAGGGAAACCAGGAAAAAAGCCTTCTCCAAAAACACTGGCAAGTTGCAGAACAGGAGGGAAGGGATTTACTGTAAAATTATCAGTTGTTTGAGAGGAGACTTGTCTTCCATCCTAAGAGGAAATAAGAGCTAGATGACAATTTTTCCCCCAACACATTATATTTTGGTCCAAAATTATTTCCCCTTCTTCCTCTCCCATACCAGTATATTGGTATTTTTCCATATATTCTCTATGTGGCAGTCCCAACTTGGTGTTTAGGATACATTCATTTTTCAGAACTTTTTTTGTTGTACTTGAACATATTGATTCTTCCCACTGCCCCACTACCCATTATCCCATTATTCTAAGGGAAAACTGGCAGTTTACTTTTGGTTATGACCTTCTGGGCTTTTTATGGAGCACACTATTTCTTAAGGCTTGTGCTGGGCCAGTTGTGTCTTCCAGCCTCTTGGCTAACTGACAGCCAGTGAGCAACTTTTCTTAAAAATGGAGGAATTTCCTGAGGAACTTCTCCAGCAACTTCTTGAGTCATTAACTGCTGCAGGGGAGAGAGGCAGGAGGCTGTGATCACTGCGAGCAAGCATTCGGTTTTGCCTGGTGACACATGGCTTTCTAAATTAGAGGGCTCTGAATAAAATAAAAAACTATCAAAGCCATGTGTCTGCTTGTGGGTGCCACATTCTTTAGGATCACAGTGGCTGTCCCTCTGCACGAATGTCACAGAAACGGCTCAGTTTCATCCTGCCTGAATGATGTGGCAATGTTGTGAAACAGGGTGGAAAAGCATCCCGAAAACCATCAAGTGAAGAAACCGCTGGAGAGCTGGAAAGCGACTGCAGAGATCCAAGTGCTGTCACTTTAAAAGGGTGATCGGCCTCTGTGCCTTTGAAATCATTTATCACAGAAGCCGTGACATCTGCCACCATCTTGGATTCATTCGAGAAGTGCGTCTCAGTAGCCATTTTAAATATGTTTGTTTTCAATTCAAAACACATAATTAAATACAGGCTGGGGTAGAATATATGCCTTGAGCTGCTTTCTCTCACCCTGGTTCAGAGCATGGCTTTTTCACAACTATGTGCTTTGAATTGAAAGGGTTTTTTTTCTTTTTAGGTTTTTGTTGTTTTTGGCTTTTTTTTTTCCTGCAGGGCCTGTTGTTTCTCAAGAATAAATTGAAAGTAAAGCTGTAGATTTAAAGGAGCCCATCTGATAGGAGTCTGAGCATCCTGAGGCCACAGGGGCTGCTCAATCTCCTGGTCACTGGGCAGCTCCTTCCTCCAGCATGGCTGCAGCTTGGGCCTCATGAACTGTAGCTGAAGCCTTGCTGACAGAAGACTAAGCTGTGCCTTGTGTTTAATTTACCCATGTCCCACTTCTTAGACAAGGGACACTCAGATGACTTGCTGTCATGGAAGGAATGAGCAACCTTGTTACAAGTCTTCAGAGAGGCTACCAAAAAGGTAGTCATGTCCTTAACATACTGTCCTTAATAAACTATTCACATCCTTTTTCCAGACTTTCTAGGAGGCACTTCAGAGGGACAGCATGGAGACAGTACTTGGCTGTTAACATTGCCTTCAGTTCAGCTGACTTTTATCACCATCACTGACATGTTGCAAACAAGCCTGGGGAGAAGATGAGCAGATGCTCAGGAATGAGCCACTCCACACAGACAGGAGATGGGTTGGATCTGCAGTTCTGACATTATCTCCTAACGAGAAGGGAAGAAAAGCAAGTTGCTAATACAGGAATGAGTCAGAAGCATAGGTAGTGCAATTCTCTGTCCACTCTCCCAGAGAAGAAGAAGGTTTTGTGTGAGGCTGGGACAAATCCATCTATCCGAAAACACACAAGTTTTCTGAATGACCAAGGTGCTCAGATGCTGGGGCTACATGTGTGCTGGTGCACCATCCCCTTTCCTCAATTCAGGCAGGCAAAAGAGAATAGGTGGGTACTTATTCTTAATAGAGACCTGCTCCCCACCTCTCTGCGTACCGTGGTTCCTGTGCTGAGGAAAATCAGGTCTCCAAGTGTGCCAGGATGTGCAGCATTCTTTAACCACCGAATTTCAAGCTGAGATAGCTTCTGAATGATGAGTGAACTGGGGCTTTGCAATGTGTTGCAGTGAGCAGGTATGTGCAGCTCACACTAATGAAATACAGAAATATATTATCTCAGATTTCAATGATTCCATGCTTTTAAACATGACACCTTAATTCTAAAACATAGTGTATATGAGGCAGTTTTTTCTTTCCTGAAGTTGCCTGTCAACACCTGAATTCAGAACTATGCAAACAGAGAAGACTCTGTCATATGTCTGCAGTGAAATGAAGAAGCAGAGAGTTTTTGCATAATTTATGCTCCAAATTTCTATGGGAGATAACTACAACAAATATGTTCCCTGGGTGATGAAATGTATTCACTATTCTGTCAGTGTTTCAACTGAAAGAGAAAAAATGGAGGAAAAAAGAGGAAACTAATGAGAACACTCCTAATGATAGAGTCCCTGCAAGAGACTTCTGTCTGTGGTCACAGTCATGTACAAAGGAGATGGGATGCATCTGTGTTGAAAGTAAAAGTATCTGCTTGGTATGCGTGCTCCTAGTTGTTTGGGAATAGATTATAAATCTGATGTGGGGAAACTGAGAGCAGAAAAAGCAAGATACCTGCTGCTACTTGAGCTAGTGCTTCCGAAACATGAAGCCAAAGCATGCTTTTAATTTTCTACTGCACCCATCTTTTTGAAGTGTCTCATATTCATACTAGGGGGGTGTTGTTCTAGATTTCAAGGAGTAGGGGATTTGCTTTCTTTTTTCTTACAAATCTGTTTCTCATGGGCTTTCTTCTTTGGGCACGCATTCCAGCACTACAGATGAGTGCTGAAATTACAGGGGTGCAAATTCAGCCAGGAATGAGTAACATGCAGCCGTACGCGTGAAACAGAAAACATCCTCTTTGACTAGGTGATAATTACAAAGGCTGCCACATTGCAGTGTACACAAACAAAGCACAACCCCTTTGGGAATGTGTTTTCTTTCCTCTGATGTGAATTTTTTTTTTTTTTTTTGTGGAGGACAGTTTTTCAACTGCTCACTGACACACCTTTAAACATAACTTCTTGTTGCAGCAGCTTCTTCCACATATAGGCATATGACCACTACCTAAATGGGTCTAGCTGGTGTGTTGGAGAACAGAACTAGTGTCTGATTAGAAAGGGTAGATAAGTTATCAGGGCTGTGTGCTACCAGACCAAAGCCAATTAAAGGTGTTTTGGAAATAAACTACTATCTCCTCATCTTCAGCAGAAACACAGACTGATAACCCCTTAGCCACAGCTGGTGACTGACAGGCTGAGCCAGCTATGAACAGANGGAAGGAAGGAAGGAAGGACAAAATACTATTTTTTTATAGTATCCTTCCTGTGTGTATTGTCTGCTTGAAGAGATGAAATCACATTCAGAACCAACCTCACAGGAAGGCTGATGGTGATGACCCTCGTCAGCTAAGCTTGTCTACTGTTCTGGTCTACATGGAGGCAAAAATATCACAACACTTACACTGTCAGGGAAATCNAAGCCAAAGCATGCTTTTAATTTTCTACTGCACCCATCTTTTTGAAGTGTCTCATATTCATACTAGGGGGGTGTTGTTCTAGATTTCAAGGAGTAGGGGATTTGCTTTCTTTTTTCTTACAAATCTGTTTCTCATGGGCTTTCTTCTTTGGGCACGCATTCCAGCACTACAGATGAGTGCTGAAATTACAGGGGTGCAAATTCAGCCAGGAATGAGTAACATGCAGCCGTACGCGTGAAACAGAAAACATCCTCTTTGACTAGGTGATAATTACAAAGGCTGCCACATTGCAGTGTACACAAACAAAGCACAACCCCTTTGGGAATGTGTTTTCTTTCCTCTGATGTGAATTTTTTTTTTTTTTTTTGTGGAGGACAGTTTTTCAACTGCTCACTGACACACCTTTAAACATAACTTCTTGTTGCAGCAGCTTCTTCCACATATAGGCATATGACCACTACCTAAATGGGTCTAGCTGGTGTGTTGGAGAACAGAACTAGTGTCTGATTAGAAAGGGTAGATAAGTTATCAGGGCTGTGTGCTACCAGACCAAAGCCAATTAAAGGAGTTTTGGAAATAAACTACTATCTCCTCATCTTCAGCAGAAACACAGACTGATAACCCCTTAGCCACAGCTGGTGACTGACAGGCTGAGCCAGCTATGAACAGATGGCTTTCTCTTCCACTAAAAGGCTCATCTTCTCCTGGTCCACTTGCCTTGTATTCAATCCAGAATGCAGGGGCTTTCCTCCGGATCTGACCCATCTTCTGCATTTCCTCATCATGGTCTGACTGTAACTCCATCAGCCTAGAATGACCTTCCCAGAAAAGTCATATCTCTCCCCATGTGGGCAATAAAGGAATAATTTATTAGTTGCAAACAGATGCAAATATGAACTTTTTGGATTAAAGGTATGACAGGGTTGGATATCTTGCAGTGACACATTCCTGAAATCTTTTAGGGAAAGGAAGTAATATACTTTATCTGAAAAGNATGGAGGCAAAAACACAACAACACTTACACTGTCAGGGAAATCATATGTAAATTAAGCTAGGAGACATGTGTAAATAGTTACAGTTCTTTCTGGTGGATAATTATTTCAAGTTCTGTGTGATCTTCAGGAAAAAGGAGTCGTGAATTCAAAGCATAACTCATTAACTAGCATACAAAGGTTCGTACAGTGAGGAGGATATTAAGGTCAGACCTGAAACTTGATTTAGGTTTTATGTTTTTATTAAGATTTACTAGACGTTCTGTCTTGTATTCTACAAAGAAAAGGACATAGCCTCATAAAAGTTAACAAGTCTTCTTAAGGTTGCTATTATCAGCAAGGGAAGAATTGGCAAGATATCATTTGCTTTCAAAGCAAATCACTTTCAATATTTGGATGTGATTTTGCATTCAACCAAAGCAAAAAGAAAAGACTGCTTGATGAAAATGTTCAACAGAATTTAAATGCAAATTGTGTAAGAGAACAAAATTTTTTCTGCCTTCCATGTACAGTGATAGCAGCAGGCCAACACTGATGTGTTTAAATGTATTCAAAAAGTATAATTTACATTTTTTCTTCAAAGTTTTAGGATATATGCACACAGCTTTCAAAAGAGGCTTTTGAACTGAGACTTAAGTAGGACGCACAAAACCCACTCCTAAATGAGAACAGTTGAAGAACTAAAAAGATTTGTGCACAAATTCCCAAACTGCCTGTAAGGCTCTAAATGCCATTATATTCCAATGCCATTGCATGTGAAAACACTCATGTAGGAAGCAGGTGGCATCTTTTAAGATATAACAAGATGCAACAGAGGTCAGGTTTGTAACAGGTTTTATACTTTTTAATGTACATATATGGTATATGCAACAGCATTTCATATTTCTGCAGTAAGACATGCATCAGCACAATCAGGTCCTTATTCAACAAAATCTATGATAACATACTGAATTTTGGTATCTAGCAGATACCAAATACCAGATACTACCAACACAAGTCAATCTTCATTCCTACCACACTCAGTAGCTCTCCACCACATTATTTAGAGTCAAGCTCAGGCTAAGGTGATGTGTTCAGGATCAGAGCCACTCTTCTTCACCCTGTATAGCTGTGGTTGGAACTACCTCCCTGTCTGCCAGACCCAGCTCTGCTGGCTGATGTTGATCCTCAGGCAAAGGGTTGGGACCTCCTTTGGCTCACCATGGAAGGCATCCAGGAGCACAGGGCAGCCCATGCCCTCTACAGAGGCTGTCTGGGGCCATGGGGCAGCAAAGGGGGGAAGTTCGCCCTGCCCCTGATGCAGCCCCTCCAGCTCAGAGCCAGCTGCAATTGGCTTTACAGGGCTGCAGGAACACAGGGTTTTCCACAGATTGACAGGAACAACGGGAACAAACTCTATGGTTTCATCTGAGTCAGACACAAAATATGCAACAAAGACCTTTTTCATCTTAAAGGTGTATAAGTAATTCTTGGCTAATATCTCTGTGTGAAGTAGAGTTCTTCCCATAGTAATGCCCCACAGTGGTAGTTTTAAGTCATAGAGAATCCAAGAGCTTTCTAAAGTTAAAAAAAAAAAAAAAAAAAAGAGGAAAAGTTGTGGAACGGGGCGG